>ONZH01022599.1:0-11457 GCA_900303285.1 Rhinella marina | reverse complement strand
TGCTGGCACCTGAGGCTGACGAGCCCTGAGTTCCACTGAGAGGATGCTGCATGATGGGATCTACAGTGTATGGTGCATCCTGACAGGAGGTGGTATTGGGGTCACGGTTCTTCCAGGCCTGTTGGTGTTGCCTTTCCATGTGCTTTCGCATGGATGTTGTCCCGAGATTATAACCCCTGCCACGACTGACCCTCTCATTGCACAGCAGGCACAAAGCGATGTGCTTATCTTTCCCCAGGCGGAAGAACTGCCAGACGACAGAGGACCATGGTTTGCTGACAGCCACAGGGGGTCTTGCTGCCTGTTGACTGCCACTGCTGCCTGAGGGTGCCCTCTCAGGACCAAGGCTTTGAGAGGGGATCTCTGCCTGGTAGCTTGGCTTCTACCCCTCCCTCTTGTGTCTCGGTTCCTTGAAACAGTGGGATGTTGCTGCGTCGGTGGCACCTCTATTTCCTCCCCTGATGATGAGGATGAAGCTGCTTGAGGGCGCCATGTCCAATCAGCGACATTGTCATCAAACTCAGCACCACTGCTACTTTCCTCCGGTGGCTGGGACAGAATATCAGGTGTGGCACTGGATGCCCCTCCCTGGCTCTGTTGACTGCTTACAGCCAACACCTTCTCTGGAGTCTCACTACGTTCCACCCGCTGACTTTGGTGGACTTCCTCTTCCTCCTCCTCCTCCTCCTCACTAAAAAGTGGTAGAGACTCCAAGGGCAAGGTTTGCCAACAGTTCCCTGGCAGAAGGTGCCCCAAAGGTGAGTGGCATTCTAATAACAGGGGACGGGGCAGAGGACTCTCGCTGACCGTCCCATGTAAGGGTGGTGTCGGATGATCCAGCGGATGCTTGACTCCTCGTTTGGGAGCTTTGGGCGGTGGAACTGGAGGATTGGGTAAGCCAATCTAGAACCGCTGGCTGTGTGGTTCTTACATGACCAGTGGGCGTCAGGGGTAGCTGCACCCTGCTGCCACGCCTGTTACCCCGGCTGCCCCGGGCCTGGTGCTGCCACTTCTCCTACCCTCACCGCCTGCTGTTGCACTCCTTGCCTGGGAAGTGCTGGAAGTAGGACGCTTGGACATATTTTTATTTGTGTGGGGGAAAATTAAACAATGTATTTTTTTTATACTTTTTTAAACTTTATTTATTTTTTTATAACTTTTTTTTAACTTTTTTTTTTTTTAAACTTTTTTAAACTTTTTTTAAACTTTGTTTATCTTTTTTTTTGAGTTTTTTTTGTAACTTTTTTTGTTGCGGCTAAACGGGGTTTGACGGCACCCAGCTGAGCAGCAACGTGTAGCGTGTACGGTCACGGAACAGGAATGCTACCTGTCCTGACTCTTTTCTCTCAGTATTTCTTTGTTTATCACCCTATCTCTCCCTAGATCTCACAATTTTTTTATTTTTATTACTTTCTCTCCCTACCTCTACCTATCTCTTGCTTTCTCAGCCTCTTTCCCTATCTCTCACCTTATCTTCTATATCTAGCTTTCTCTTCCTCTCTCCTGCTTCTCTCACTAACCCTTTCTATTCCTTCTCTATCTCTCCCTGTATCTATCTACTTTTTTGGCTACCTATCTATCTATCTATCTATCTATATCTTTTCTCTGTCTATCTAATCTGCAGCTCCTCTCCCTTTGAAGTCTTGAGACGCACTGACAAGATGTCGGCGCGCTCAGGCACTTCAGGGGCTGTGGGGTGACGTCACACATTTTTTTTTCACAGAAAACCAGGATACAAGGGATTATAGGAGTAATAATCCCTTGTATCCTGGTCTATTCTGTGAAAAAATTACAGTTTTGCGTTACGTTTTTTTTTTTTTTCCCAGATTCGTTACGAACTTTTCAAAAGTTCGGTTCGGTGACGAACCAAACTTTTTGCAAAGTTCGTAACAAGTCTGGTTCGTTACAGTTCGGTTCGCTCATCCCTAGTAATAATGCAGTTTTTACATTGTCTGATTACAGCAATGCGTTCAGTAACACAGGTATATCAAAGCAGTGTTTGCAATAAAATGTCATTAAACTATGCATTCACTAAAACAGGTATAACCATGCAATGTTTTTGGTAAAATGTCTTTAAACTATGCATTCACTAACATTAGTACAATGATGCAATTTTTTAAATAAAATGTCTTTGAACCACATGGTTGAATGAGTAATGCTTTCACTAACATAGGTATAACAATGCAATTTTTAATGTAAAATGTCTTTCAACTATGTACACTGATGCAGATTGCGTTCACTAACACAGGTATAACAATGCAATGTTTGCACCCAAATTTTTTTAAACTATGCGTTCACTAACACAGGTATAAGATTGCAATTTTTGCAAGGAAATGTCTTTAAACTACACAGTCTCATGCAGTAATACAACACATATTTAGCAGTAAAAATAAAATGTGTTCAATGACACAAGTATAAAACTACCCTTTATCTTGCATCAATAGGCAATGCATTTAATAACACATTTATACATATGGTGTTATTGTAGTATTGCTTTTGCTGTAACTAACCATTATCTTGCATCAACATGCAATGTGTTTAATAACACGGGTATAAAAAAAATGTGTTATTGCAGTACTGCTTTTGCTGTACCTGTTATCTTGCTGTAACATAAAATGGTTTTAGTAACATGGGAATAATGCACTGATATATCTAATTACAAATGGCACATTTAAATTGCTTTTTAGAAGAAAAAATGTGCAATTGCTTAGCATTTTTGAGCAAAATGTATGTGTGCTGTCAATAAACCTAGCAATAAGCTGTTTGTTCATATACAAAAAAATGGGTTTCTTTTTCTTGCAGAGGGCTTTTTAATGCAGAACTAGCTGCCAGCAGCTGTATTAAACACACTTGGATGACCAGTCCTTTACTCCTTCAAAGCTTTTCTTAGAGCATTCCCTGATCAAATTCCCTAAAATTTATCCTATTAGGTCACTCCCTATGGTGCAATTAGTACAGCTAGATTACTGGCTTGTATCTGCAATTGCATCTTGTCTGTCATTACCAAAACATATCCTTTCAAGTGGCCTTGATTGGTTGGATCTGAGTCTGAGACATTGTGTGTTGAGTCTAGTTTCAACTTACAATAGGCCTGAAAAGACAATTTTATGCTGAAAATATTGTATCCTGAGGCCATTGTATCTTGAGGGATCACTGTATTGATGATTTTTACTGTACCACAGACTTTAAATGGAAGTCAAATTTTCTATCAGAATAACCCTTTAAGTGCTGTTTGTTCTGAGATCGCCTAACATAGATGGACTAAACATTGGAAATGACAGTTTTTCAATGGGATTTGGCACTCAATAAAATCCTCTATTTTACAGGAAACCTTTAATAACCGGCTGACCCTCATTACATAACACGTGAGTTGATGGTGATGGACAGAACAATAACAATGTTGTGTGTAAATTGGGCAAAGTAATCAGACTTGCCATATACATAACACAGTTGGAAGCTTTAAGACACAATAAAATAGATATTTGTTCCCAGGCGTTTGTTCTCCATCACACAGATGGTGCCTATCCAGGCTGCTTACATGAGCAATGCATTACCTGACTGTGAGAGCAGCACTTAGGCAGATTACACAAGATGCTGTGGGACAAGACAAGAGGAGCGAAGAAGACAATCAGGTATACCTCGGAGGATGTCTGCAATGCTGCGATCAGAGCACTGGATTCAACAGTGACCTGAAAGTGGAAGACATTATTATGACAAAGAAAATGCCATATTTTCCTGTTACTTTCTGGAGCAAAATGTCTGCCTTGACCTGTGAAATCTCCCTACAGACAGTACATCTAAATATCAAACAAAGTAAATTAATAAATTAAGTGTATTTCTTTTAGTATTAGTCTTTTAGTCTATGGTCCATTGTGGATGCTGTAAAGCATCTTTCTAAATGCTGTCAACAGCTCAGGCAAGATGGCTGCCCCCATAATCATGTTCAGGAACTAAAATTTAAAAAACCACAAATGGTAAGTAACAGACAAAAAAAAAAAAAGGTGACACCTTCCCTTTATAGATTTCACCGTACCTCAGTCCTAAACTGAAGGTATATTGGAGAAAAATTTAGGACAGGCTCAACAAGGAGTATAAGGGGTGCACAATCCATGAGGCAAGTGCACAGCGGCAGAGTTTTGGCATATTTATACAACCCATTCTTGCATCTTTTCCACCTGCAGCTTGTATAGAGAGGGGTCTCTAAGCTTTATTTATCCTATTAGGCTACCCTATTCCAGTTTATTGAAGTAAAACTGTTGAACTTTATCAAGTCTGGACTCGGCTTATTCTCCACCATCTACAATTAGGAGCACTGTGTCACACAGAACTATTCAGGCCATGAAATATCATTTGGCATTCCTACACACTGGGACCCTGATCGTGCCCTGGGGGGGGCGGCACGTTGCACATATTGCTTCCCTTGCTTGCTGGAAGTATGGCCACCGCTTATGGATTGCAGGATGGTTGTAACCATGAAAACAAGCAATGTATAACATGATGGAAAAATGAGTCCATCTAGGAAAGGAAGCAATATGGGTAATAACAATACATTGGTAAGTGCCTTGAATTAACTTTCTCTACATAATAAATGCTATTTGTTGATGTGACACAACTCCCTTAAGTCTGTTGCACAGCCTGCTGGAGGAAGTGCCAAAGTTATATAGAGGCATGCACCTCCACATAACTTTGGCGCTTTCTCCAGCAGCACAGGCTGACTTAAGATCAACATGGAAAAGAGTAGTCTTAATAAATGAGCCCCATAGTGATTTTCTTCAAATCAAAATGAGCAGGAGTGAGTGACGCCATAGCAACCTGTTAGATAAGCTCTCAGTATGGACATTTCAGTTGCCTGAAAATTCCATGTCATGAAACTATCTCTTTAGATAGAAGAGAATCTTGGATAAATCTTCTGAAAATAAAGTATGAAAGTACCAAGTGCTACAGAGCAAGGTACAACCACAGTTGTCTATAAGTAGCATCCAGATATAGTTAGGTCACCATCAGGACTAGAGATGAGCGAATCATCCAAAATTCGCTTCGGCGAATAATCAACAAATTTTTGACAAGATCCGTTCTTGAAACTAATTTATTCAGTCAAATTTGCGTGAAAAAATAATTGTTGTTTTGCAAACATTCCTACACAAATTACAAACATACAGTCAGTGTTGTTAAAAGTACGCAATACATAAGCATTAGCGTACAAAGTGCATACGAATCCCTAGCGTACTATTGATTCGCGATTGCGTTATATGCACAAGGCTAGGCCACGGCGTACAGTCTTTAGAGGCAGTCCATATGAGGTAGAAAAGTAAGGTGCTAGCTATCCGGCTAAGTGCATAATTTACTAAAAAACACTGTACAATAAGTGCATAATAGGACACATGAAAAAGAATACACACAATGGGCTAAAGTGCTTGAACGTTGCTGAACCTTTAAAAACATTGTTGCTAAAATACAGCAAAGACAATTATGCAAACATTTTATTGCAATTTCACATTTGCAAGCATAAAAGGCTCAGATATACGTTTGATTCTCTCCTCGTGGCTCCTTGGCATGATAAAACACTGGAACACAGTCCAAAATTCAATTGTAATCCACGTGAGGTAATTTTGTAATCCAAACAGGTAATGTGCAATCCACATGGATAATATAAAATAGCAGCTAATAGGGGGAACCCAACTAACCTGAGAAGGGGGGGGCGGAGTAAAATAGGCGTGCTTAGGTGCAAATTGGAATTTTCTGCAGAATGGGGGGGGGGAGAGAGTCCTGACAAGCCATGTCCATCTGGGTGACAGTCAAACAGGGGGCAATACAAACTAAACAAAACAAGTGCCAACTAGCTGTCACCTGTCAGGTGCAGTCCATGGTGTGGCTCCCATAGGTCCTCCTGAAGTGTCCTTTAAATCAGCCAGTAGAAGGGTTCCTCAGATGAGGGACCTAAAGTCCTCCTCGCTTGAGCTACTGCTGAATGACATCAGAGGACGCTCCTGCCTCCTGTAGGCCAAGCTCGCTGCTGTGGTGGAACTCCACTGCCCTCTTCCATGAGGGTGCAAGAAGAATGCATACATTGCGTACAAAATTTTAAGAACATTTACGAATAATACGAAGCGAATCTGACAAAATCCAGATTTGCTTCGGAGTAGGAAAAATGGAGGATTCAATACAAATCTACAAAGTGGCGAATAGATTCGCTCATCTGTAATCAGGACCAGGACGAGATGAAGATGGAGATAGAGTGAATACATTGATATTATAATAGTTTTTTTTATTTATTTTACCTTTACCTGTATGGCATCACCCCCTGCTGTTTATCCCATGGCTGAATTTTGGTCCTTCTCCTACTTTCAGTGGTGGACTTTAGTGATGAGTGAATCTAAGCCAAAATAATTGACTTCAATCCAAATTTAAGGAAATATTCGAATAGCTATGGAGCTAAATTTCCTCATGCTTTGTGGTAACAAATCTATTTTTACTGAAATGGTGGTTTAAAAAAAAACATACTCACCTCATCCATTTGCTTGCAAAGAGGCCATTGTGGCCATCTTGATTGCAGAAACCATGCAAAATCTCAGGCAGGGTGACATATGATGTCACCGTGTGAGATTTTGCACAGTGTCTTCAATCAAGATGGCATCGATGGCCTCTATGCAAGCAAATGGATGAGGTGAGTCTTTATTTATTAGAGATGAGCGAGTAGTGTTCGATCGAGCCGGTATTCGATCGAATACTACGCTATTCGGCGTACTCGATTTCAATCGAGTATAACGGCGATGGCGCACTGAGAATTCGTTTCCCCTCCCACCTTCCCTGGCGCTCTTTTTCCACCAATCAACATGCAGGGGGGGTATGACAGGCACGCTGAGCACGCTGGCAGCGCGAAAACAGCGTCTACATGGATTGGCTGGAAAAACCATGTGACCTCGAATCATAAAAACTCAGCTCTTCCTGCTCGTACGCATATGCTGCGTGAACTTAGTCAGGGACAGAGGCTGGAGAAGGGAGAGACAGATTTTAGCTGTTGGACAGGCAGGAGCGTGATTAAAAGCCCTTATCAGGGCTACTACAGTGGACTTCAGTGATAGCTTTACTACAATATAGACTTTACAGAGAACGGCTGCTGTATTCAGGGATAGCTGCTGGAGTAGGGACAGAGAGAGGCATTAGTGGTGTATTAGGTGCTCTGCTACATACCAAACTATATTTGGCACTACTGTTCAGCGTTCTTTTAGGCTGAAAAACCCTGTTATATAACTAGTGTGTATATGCACCATCTGATCTGGCAGTATACGGCTGTGAATTTTATTTTATTTTTTTAAATACAGTTTATTTGGCTCTAGTGTTCTGGTTTCTGTGTGCCTGCAATACCCTTTTTGTATACCAGGTGTAAATACCACCGTCTGTTCTGTTACTACACGGCTGTGTACTTTGAAATATACAATATTCTAGGCATTTTAATAGGCCACTGTACTGTGCGTTCTCATTGTTAAATTATCTCACATACCTGGTGTAAATACCCACCGTCTGTTCAGTTACTACACGGCTGTGTACTTTGAAATATACAATATCAAGGCATTTTAATAGGCCACTGTACTGTGCGTTCTTGTTAAATTATCTCACATACCTGGTGTAAATACCCACCGTCTGTTCAGTTACTACACGGCTGTGTACTTTGAAATATACAATATCTAGGCATTTTAATAGGCCACTGTACTGTGCGTTCTCTTGTTAAATTATCTCACATACCTGGTGTAAATACCACCGTCTGTTCAGTTACACACGGCTGTGTACTTTGAAATATACAATATCTAGGCATTTTAATAGACCACTGTACTGTGCGTTCTCTTGCTAAATTATCAACCATACCTGGTGTAAATACGCCACCGTCTGTTCTGTTACTACACGGCTGTGTACTTTGAAAATATACCAATATCTAGGCATTTTAATAGGCCACTGTACTGTGCGTTCTCTTGTTAAATTATCTCACATACCTGGTGTAAATACCCACCGTCTGTTCAGTTACTACACGGCTGTGTACTTTGAAATATACAATATCTAGGCATTTTAATAGGCCACTGTACTGTGCGTTCTCTTGTTAAATTATCTCACATACCTGGTGTAAATACCCACCGTCTGTTCAGTTACTACACGGCTGTGTACTTTGAAATATACAATATCTAGGCATTTTAATAGGCCACTGTACTGTGCGTTCTCTTGTTAAATTATCTCACATACCTGGGTGTAAATACCCACCGTCTGTTTCTGTTACTACACGGCTGTGTACTTTGAAATATACAATATCTAGGCCATTTAATAGGCCACTGTACTGTGCGTTTTCTTGTTAAATTATCTCACATACCTGGTGTAAATACCCACCGTCTGTTCAGTTACTACACGGCTGTTGTACTTTGAAATATACAATATTAGGCCATTTAATAGGCCACTGTACTGTGCGTTTCTTGTTAAATTATCTCACATACCTGGTGTAAATACCCACCGTCTGTTCAGTTACTACACGGCTGTGTACTTTGAAATATACAATATCTAGGCATTTTAATAGGCCACTGTACTGTGCGTTCTCTTGCTAAATTATCTCACATACCTGGTGTAAATACCCACCGTCTGTTCTGTTACTACACGGCTGTGTACTTTGAAATATACAATATCTAGGCATTTTAATAGGCCACTGTACTGTGCGTTCTCTTGCTAAATTATCTCACATACCTGGTGTAAATACCCACCGTCTGTTTCAGTTACTACACGGCTGTGTACTTTGAAATATACAATATCTAGGCATTTTAATAGGCCACTGTACTGTGCGTTCTTTGTTAAATTATCTCACATACCTGGTGTAATACCCACCGTCTGTTCTGTTACTACACGGCTGTGTACTTTGAAATATACAATATCTAGGCCATTTAATAGGCCACTGTACTGTGCGTTTTCTGTTAAATTATCTCACATACCTGTGTAAAATACCCACCGTCTGTTCAGTTACTACACGGCTGTTGTACTTTGAAATATACAATATCTAGGCATTTTAATAGCCACTGTACTGTGCGTTCTCTGTTAAATTATCTCACATACCTGGTGTAAATACCCACCGTCTGTTCTGTTACTACACGGCTGTGTACTTTGAAATATACAATATCTAGGCCATTTAATAGGCCACTGTACTGTGCGTTTTCTTGTTAAATTATCTCACATACCTGGTGTAAATACCCACCGTCTGTTCTGTTACTACACGGCTGTGTACTTTGAAATATACAATATCTAGGCCATTTAATAGGCCACTGTACTGTGCGTTTTCTTGTTAAATTATCTCACATACCTGGTGTAAATACCCACCGTCTGTTCTGTTACTACACGGCTGTGTACTTGAATATACAATATCTAGGCCATTTTAATAGGCCACTGTACTGTGCGTTTTCTTGTTAAATTATCTCACATACCTGGTGTAAATACCCACCGTCTGTTCAGTTACTACACGTCTGTGTACTTTGAAATATACAATATCTAGGCATTTTAATAGGCCACTGTACTGTGCGTTCTCTTGCTAAATTATCTCACATACCTGGTGTAAATACCCACCGTCTGTCTGTTACTACACGGGCTGTGTACTTTGAAATATACAATATCTAGGCATTTTAATAGGCCACTGTACTGTGCGTTCTCTTGTTAAATTATCTCACATACCTGGTGTAAATACCCACCGTCTGTTCAGTTACTACACGGCTGTGTACTTTGAAATATACAATATCTAGGCATTTTAATAGGCCACTGTACTGTGCGTTCTCTTGTTAAATTATCTCACATACCTGGTGTAAATACCCACCGTCTGTTCTGTTACTACACGGCTGTGTACTTTGAAATATACAATATCTAGGCCATTTAATAGGCCACTGTACTGTGCGTTTTCTGTTAAATTATCTCACATACCTGGTGTAAATACCCACCGTCTGTTCAGTTACTACACGGCTGTGTACTTTGAAATATACAATATCTAGGCCATTTAATAGGCCACTGTACTGTGCGTTTTCTTGTTAAATTATCTCACATACCTGGTGTAAATACCCACCGTCTGTTCAGTTACTACACGGCTGTGTACTTTGAAATATACAATATCTAGGCATTTTAATAGGCCACTGTACTGTGCGTTCTCTTGCTAAATTATCTCACATACCTGGTGTAAATACCCACCGTCTGTTCTGTTACTACACGGCTGTGTACTTTGAAATATACAATATCTAGGCATTTTAATAGGCCACTGTACTGTGCGTTCTCTTGCTAAATATCTCACATACCTGGTGTAAATACCCACCGTCTGTTCAGTTACTACACGGCTGTGTACTTTGAAATATACAATATCTAGGCATTTTAATAGGCCACTGTACTGTGCGTTCTCTTGTTAAATTATCTCACATACCTGGTGTAAATACCACCGTCTGTTCTGTTTACTACACGGCTGTGTACTTTGAAATATACAATATCTAGGCCCATTTAATAGGCCACTGTACTGTGCGTTTTCTTGTTAAATTATCTCACATACCTGGTGTAAATACCCACCGTCTGTTCAGTTACTACACGGCTGTGTACTTTGAAATATACAATATCTAGGCATTTTAATAGGCCACTGTACTGTGCGTTCTCTTGTTAAATTATCTCACATACCTGGTGTAATACCCACCGTCTGTTCTGTTACTACACGGCTGTGTACTTTGAAATATACAATATCTAGGCCATTTAATAGGCCACTGTACTGTGCGTTTTCTTGTTAAATTATCTCACATACCTGGTGTAAATACCCACCGTCTGTTCTGTTACTACACGGCTGTGTACTTTGAAATATACAATATCTAGGCCATTTAATAGGCCACTGTACTGTGCGTTTCTTGTTAAATTATCTCACATTACCTGGTGTAAATACCCACCGTCTGTTCTTTACTACACGGCTGTGTACTTTGAAATATACAATATCTAGGCCATTTAATAGGCCACTGTCTGTGCGTTTTCTTGTTAAATTATCTCACATACCTGGTGTAAATACCCCACCGTCTGTTCAGTTACTACACGTCTGTTACTTTGAAATATACAATATCTAGGCATTTTAATAGGCCATGTACTGTGCGTTCTCTTGCTAATTATCTCACATACCTGGTGTAAATACCACCGTCTGTTCTGTACTACACGGCTGTGTACTTTGAAAATATACAATATCTAGCATTTTAATAGGCACTGTACTGTGCGTTCTCTTGTTAAATTATCTCAATACCTGGTGTAAATACCCACCGTCTGTTCAGTTACTACATGGCTGTTGTACTTTGAAATATACAATATCTAGGCCTTTTTAATAGCCACTGTACTGTGCGTTCTCTTGCTAAATTATTTCACATACCTAATTATATACCCAAATATTGTATTTGCAACAAAAAAAAAAATAAAATGCGGAGGGGGGCTAGC
>ONZH01022598.1:0-14843 GCA_900303285.1 Rhinella marina | reverse complement strand
GGGATGTCTGTAGGGGTGGAAACAGTTATGTACTTAGTTTGTATGATCGAGTTACAGTGGTTGTCCCACAAAAAAAATCTAAACTTTAATGTACTGGAGCAACTTATTCTGTGACATGTATTCTGTACTGACTGAGCCTATTGTAGTACTTACTGGACACCCATACGGCATGGTCTTCCCATGGTCCAGGGGAAAACTGCTCCCTGTTGGTTGGAGCTACTAAAAATAAAACATACATTAGCTCATATTTTGAAGACAGAAGGTTCACCCATTACACTTTATTTTTTACCTACCTTCTACCTCTGGTAGCTGGGCTGGTGGTGTTGGAGGGGCTGGTGGGGTCTTCTCTCGCTGGGGTGGAGGACGTTGAGAGCGGCTCCTCTGTGGTGCAGCAGCTGTCAAAAATCATGAAATAATGGCCTAAGGCTACTTCTACACTAGCGGCAGCCCGGATCCGGCGGGTGAAGGGTCCATCCAGATCCGTGCTGCCACAGGTACACGCGTGGGGCCGGAACCGCGCTCCGGCCCAAATTCACTGTAATGGGGGCGGGCCACAGATCCGGCCGCAGCACGTTAACCCCTGCTGAGAGGCAGCCGGAGCGAAAATACAACAGTTACAGTTACGGCCCGTCCCCATTACAGTGAATTTGGGCCGGAGTACGGATCCGGAGGGACCCTTCACCCGCCGGATCCGGTCTGCCGCTAGTGTAGAAGTAGCCTTACATTCAACTCTAATGAACAGTTGTAGCTACATGGGAATAGTTTGGGGCTGTAGGATCCCGTTCCTAACCACTAGTGCTCTTACTGCAGCTGCACTCCCACGTAGCTTGGATGAAAAATAAATATGTTTTACACTTACTAGAGGCTGCAGGTACTTCAGGGGCCGTCCTGCCTCGACGGTGGTGACGCCGTCGTTGACGGTGCTCTGCAACATAAAAATGTACACAATTGTTAGATGATGACTCTTTTTAATACTAACACATACTACTATTAAGATATTAGGGGTGTGAGAGTGATATTTTTTTCTTCTAAAAAGGTATTTATGGCAATAGATAACGTTATCATCGCAATGGGCACGTCTTTGAGTCTGTGTGTAGGAGGAGGAAGCGCTAACTATGAAGGGGCATATAAGGGTACTTTCTTTCGAACTAGTGCATTTGCCTGACACAAACGGAGAACGGCCAGCACCATTAACAATAATGACTAGAATACCTTCACTTAAGTTGTTTGGGACGAGAGTTAGAGGCGTTGCCTAGCATGAAACAAAATTACTGCAGCGCACTATGCACGACCACGTTGTCCTTCTATACTTTTTTCAATATTGGCAGTGACTGCTGGTATATATACAATACAGTACACTAATTTTTTTACATCTTTTTACTTATCAAATATTTTGTTACTCACCCTGCCGTATCTCTGCGCGGATCTCATTAAACCGCTCTGGGCATTTGAATTTCAGATCGGACCATTTCCACTGGATCTGGCCCGGGGTCCGCACAGAGTGGAAACGATGGCGCAGGCCTTGGATCACCTACTGGATCACCTCCTTCTTATGCTGGTTTGGATAGCGGTGTGTGCCATCGTAATCCTCTCTGTCCATCAGCCGGATCAGGGCCTCTCGTCGTGCGTGCCTGCGTATTGCGTAATCGCGTAGACAATAGTACACTGAGGATTCGTACGCTATTTGTACGCTCATGCGTACGTCTTCTAAGAAGTTGCGTACATTTTTTAAATGAACGTTCGTTATTAGCACGGGAATGTTTGCTAATAGCACTTAATAACGTATATTTTGTAAGCAGATACAACGAATCTATTCGTCGAATATACGAACCTTAGGAAAAGTTCGGCGAATGTTCGGCGAATAATTTTTTGAATGATTCGCTCATGTCTATTAGGAAACATAGATTTACTTGTACGTTAAGTGCAAGTGCTGCCAAAAATTACACGGATGAGGCACTCCTATACAACGGTATATCATATAAAGGAGGGCCTCATTCACATTGTGGTATAATTGTGGGACTCCGACACTCATAAAGCCTATGCACTAAGGGAAAGGGCTGCCAAAAATTACAAGGAACAGGCACTCCAATACCCCCTTTATTACACATAAAGGAGTGCATCAGACACACCCTAGAAAAATTATGATTGATTTCCTGCTGCTAACACGCAAAAACAATAGTGGTGACGTGCTTCTGCTGAGCTGACCGTGTAAAAAATTATGGGTGACATTCTGCTGCTGAGTTGACCGCCTAAAAAACTAAGGGTGACACGCTGATGCCGATCAAACTGTCCCAAATTTAAGGTTGACACGATGCTGCCAAGCAGAACGTCAAAAAAATGTACGTGTGACATGCTGCTGCCAAGCAGAACGTCAAAAAAATGTACGTGTGACACGCTGCTGCCCATCAAACTGTCCCAAATTTAAGGGCGACACGCTGCTGCCCATCAAACTGTCCCAAATTTAAGGGTGACACGCTGCTGCCCATCAAACTGTCCCAAATTTAAGGTTGACACCCTGCTTCCCATCAAACTGTCCCAAATGTAAGGTTTACACGTTTCTGCCGAGCAGAACTTCAAAAAAATTTATGGGTGACACGCTGCTGCTCATCAAACTATCCCAAATTTAAGGGTGACACGCTGCTGCTCATCAAACTGTCCCAAATTTAAGGGTAACATGCTGCTACCGAGCTGACCGTAAAAAAAAAAATGTAAGGGTGAAATGCCGCTTAGCTGAACATCTGAAACATTATAAGTGACATGTAGCAGAGCTGAGCGTGTTAAAAATTATTTTTGACATGCTGCTTAGCTGAACGTCTGAAACATTATAAGTGACATGTAGCAGAGCTGAGCGTGTTAAAAATTATTTTTGACATGCCGCTTAGCTGACCGTCTGAAACATTATGTGTGACATATTAGAACAAAAAAATTACACATATAAAGAAAATTATGCATATATATATATAGCCCCTCCAATTTGAGCACAAGACTAGAAAGACAATAACAACCTACAGAGAACTACAACAAGTCCAACTGGCTCATAAATATACTCTTTATTGAAATAATCCATATAAAATTACATTAAAAGGAGATAGAGATAAAGAGTCCACAAAGGACTATGTGACTCCCCTGGACCGACCAAATCACCCCCACATATATTGGGCAATATAGTAACATATAATTAATACCGATATATCTGTGCATTACATCTGGTGCACAATGATGGCCCTAAAGGATAGTAAGTACAGTAATACATCCTTCCAAAGATCAAAAACCAGCAAAATCTCTCATCTAATCGTATAGTGCACCATAAGTACATAATGTCTAAATGTCAATTTACACAGCATAACATAACATCACCAAGTATGAAGCACTTACCCACTAGTGGGAGAGTCAGTCCAGGAGAGCCACACACCCCAACGTACGTTTCGGCCCCACGCCTTCCTCTGGGGGTGATGACATGTAGCAGAGCTGAGCATGTAAAACATTATGGTTGAGGGCCTGCTGGTGAGCTGACAGGCAAAAAAATGATGGTGCAGGCTCAGCTGGTGAGCTGAGCGGCTAAAAAATTAGGGTGCAGGCCCAGCTGGTGGACTTCGAGGGTAGCCTAATAAGCAGTTTCATATGATGGAGGAAGAGGATGAGAAGAGGAAGGGGTACATGATAATACAGTGTATTCAATACACCCTAAAAGCCAGATTTAAGGTTCCTTCATGTTAAGCCGCTTTCCTCTGGTGGAGAAGAGAAGTCAGGGGCAATCCAGGCCTTGTTCATTTTGATAAGCGTCAACCTGTCAGCATTGTCAGTTGACAGGCGGATTTGCTTATCAGTAATTATGCCCCCAGCAGCACTAAATACCTGCTCAGACAAAACGCTGGCGGCAGGGCAGGCCAGCACCTCCAAGGCGTAGAGCGCCAGTTCGTGCCACGGAGGAAGGAGGGAGGAAGAAGGATCAGGGTGAGGATGCGGTTTCCCAGATTCTTGTCTACTGAGACTGGACTTTGTGGAAGAGAGGGTGGTGCTTAACCGACTGGAAGCATTATGAGCTGAAATCCAACCCACTACCTGCTCGCACTGGTGTGGCAACAAGAGTTGTGTCTTGTGCTGCCCTGCAATCTGTAACATGAAGCTAGGAATTGTGGATGACTTTGTCTCTTGGGCTCTGCCAGCAGGCACAGTTTCACCGCGCCCTGAGCCTTCGCCTCTGCATTCACCATCAGCAGCACGCCCACTTCCCCATCCCTTTCTTCTCACCTTGCGCATATTCAATAGTATATATGCAACTTGGTCACAACTACGGTAGTGCAGATTTTTATTAACTGTATGATCAGAAAAATTTAAACGAATGTCCAATATTCTGAATGCGCAAACGTTATAGAGTAGCCGCAAATGAGGAACTGCGGCCTAAATTAACAGTATTAAATGTAACAACGGATGTCAGCTACATAGACTTTTGAACGGTTGTAATATGCTGTGCACCTAGTGTTACTGACAGGGCACACTTGGGGGTTTTTTTGCCACCCAAAAAAAAAATGCAGACGTATTTCACAATGGACTTTGGTCTTTTTGGAACAGAAACAATCTTTCTACCTACCCAAATCCTATCCCTATAGTTTAATTCCCTACTTGCTTAAATTAAACTGCAGACGCAAATGAGGAACTGCGGCTTAAATTAACGGTATTAAATATAACAACGGATGTCAGCTATATAGACTTTTGAACGGTGTTACTGGGCACAGGGCACACTTGGGTTCTTTTTGCCACCAAAAATAAAAAATGCAGAAGGATTTAAAAATGGACTTTTGTGTCTTTTGAACAATGATACTAACCCTGCCTATAGAAATTCTATCACTACACAAGTCCCTCGCGCAAATGTTATACAGCAAGACGCAAAAGAAGTACTGCGGGCTTAACAGCAGAAATTATAGCAAAGTATGTCAGGTATAGTATACAGAGAGTATCCTACAGCATGCAGCAGCAGCACATGTGACATTAATGGCAGGCCACCTAGTGCTATTTTCACCACCTTTAAACACCCCAAAAATAATAAAATATTGCTTTGTGCCAGATATAATAGCCCTTTAAAGGCTTTTGGGTCTTTTTTGAGTGATTTCTATCCCTGCCTAGCATGCTTCTCTCCCTACAGTGTATGTACGTCCTTGCTGCAGCAGGGCATGTGGAGTTAATGGCAGGCCACTTAGCGCTATTTTCACCGCCTTTAAAGTCCTCAAAAATAATAAAATATTGGTTTGTGCCAGATATAATAGCCTAAAAAGGCTTTTGGGAATTTGTTGAGCGATTTCTATCCCTGCCTAGCGTGCTTCTCTACCTACAATGTCTGTCCCTGCTTGCAGCATCTGTCCCTGGCTCGGTATGCGCCGGCCACAAGTCACCGGGTGCTTTGTAGCACCAGATGACGCGTTCCCGGCCATTCAATCAGTGTAATGCCAGTAGCCAACATGGCTACTGGCATTACAGTGAATGCCATTACCTCCCCGCACGCTAATTGGCTAATTAGCGTGTGGGGTGGTGACTCGAGCATGGCGCTCGAACACACGCGGTATTTCCCTGCAGAAATGGCAACCCCATAACATTATGTAAGCTAATATATAACGTATATTTGTACTACTCCTTGGCTAAAATTACTCCTCAAAATTGCTAAGAGGAGTCTTTTTATTCTTCTGGAAAAAATGTAGTGCGACCTCTGGTCATAACAATGTGACGTCTATGTATTTTTTAATGCGATGCAGGCACCACATAGAGTAACATTTTATAATTATTCACATATACACAATGATTTTTTTTTTATTTACATAATTTGACATTTGAATGCTCAACCCACCATCAATTTTTTATGTGTAATGCTTTTAACATTATAGAGCATGGATGCAGAATAAAAACCTCAGCTTTGTACTTGAACAGATAATCATTTTTGGAGCTCACTATGGAACTGAAAAGGTTACTTTGAAGAAAAACTTTGTTGGAAATTAATGCATTTATAAATATATAAGCAGATGTAAAGCAAATCAAAAACTCATGATAACATGTTTGGCTTCCTACTGTTCAAATTACAGGCTTTGTCTGGATACATCTTGTGGTTTCTGGAGAATATTTATGCATTGTTTGTGCAAATCGGATCACGTGGCCTCAGTTCTGGCGCCTCGGTCCCAGAGTAGCAGCAGGTGGTTCCCAATTGTCTTACACAGCAGGACGAGTATATTTGCAGCAACTATTTGCACTGGAAAGCAAAGTCAGGACAGAGCCGTATGACACTCCAAGTCACTTCCACCGAATCTCTCTACGATTATCCACTATAAGCCTCCGGGGGCATGAGGAATTCATAGATCATCACTGAAGGTATCTTTCTTCTGCAACATTCAGGGAAATAGACCTCTTTAGAGAATTGCCTAGGGACAAATGTGAAATTTGTACAGAAAATTACACCAGGTAGTCAATCTTGTAAAAGCACTGATATTACAAACTAAAAACAAGTGATCTATTTGTTTAAGGGTATTACTGTTTTAGATAGGGTATTAAAACTAGCTTTTTTACTGACAAAAGGTGTCAGTGCTCTATTTCCATTTGATGTGACTAAATGCAATCAATCCTTTCATTTTATTACAGCCAAGGAGCTTTTGGCGCTGATAGAACTAAAGTAACTCTGATTGAAATACACCAATGTCCCTATTAAAAGTTATGTCAGAAATGAATAAGGAATCTTAACAGTTTTACATTGATGTATGAAGACATAAAAACTTTGAATAGTCAAAAATCTTTCAATCATTCTCCTTGATTCATTTTTCATCTAAGTTTTTTGAGCTCCTTCTATACCTTTCATCGAGCCAGCGGAAAAATAATAAATTAATGTTTTTACTTGATGTTCAAGACATATAGGTCACATTATCACATCACAATTTTTTCTCAGTGTTAAAGCAAGAAAACTGTTTTAACTTTTTTGGGCTTATCTGGGATGTCCATGTGATTTTCAAGTGACAGGCAGCAGCTATAGATATCCTCATATATGGAAAACATCTGTGACCCAATAACTGAGTGTGCTTTCTGATGGAGACATTTATAATTAAGGCCTCATGTACATGGCTGTTTGAATGTTAAGGTCATCCAAACCCATATCTGCAAAATGCGGATGACATCCGTGTGATGTCTGTGTTGCACTGTTTTTTTTTTTTTTGTTTTTTTTTATTGACCCCTTGACTTCTGTAGTTTCATAGTCCACATTTGCAGCCAAGGATAGGCCATGTTCTAACCATTTGTGGAACAGACATACGGATGCCAAAAGCACTCTGATCATCCCTATGTCTGTTGCACAAAAGATAGAACTTGGCTGCAAGATATGGATGGATTGAAGTCAATGAGTCCACAAAAAAATGAACGCAACATGGGCATCACGTAGACAGAATCCGTATTTTGCAGATCCACAGATTGGAAATTTCTATAAAGGGGTCGCTGAGCATTCCAAAATCTTTTGATACGCAAAAGCAACATATCAAAGGTTCTGCAGGAGAGAGAATCAAGATGGGCCATTGTCTTTCTATTGAGCCCTCCCCTGCAGCGAAGAGAAGGAAAGTACCCTATTAGAGCACTTCCCTCTCATCGATCAAGTGATTGGTGGGGGTCTGAGTCACTATGTCACTATGGCATATCAAAAGGTTTTGGAAAGTTCAGTGAATCGTTAAAGAACACCTTTGATTCTCATGAGGAGGAAAATGAAGATAAAATTGGCATTCAGAGGACAACAAGCATCTACGTATATGTAAGGTAGGTGACTGGGATACATAAAACAGGGGTAGGCAACCTCTGGCACTCCAGCTGAAACTACAACTCCCAGGATGCATACTTGCTCTGCTCTTTTCAGAACTCCCATAGAAATGAATGGAGCATGATGGGAATTGTAGTTTCACAACAGCTGGAGTGCTGAAGAATGCTAACCCCTGCTATAAAACGTCAGTATATCATTTTGTGTAAAAATAATAATGTATCCATACTAAGGATGAGCGAACCAGTTTGGACCAAACCGAGTTTGCTATTTTTCTGATGGCAGATGAACCGGAATCTTTCCAGGTTAGTTTCGGACAAATCCACTAAAACGGCACATAGTCCACATGTTGGCAGAAAATAAGCACTAGGGAGGAAGAAGAAGGGGTCTCACATGACCCTGAGAGGAAGTGTGGGAGGGGGGAAGGGGGCTGGATGAGACAGCCTGGATGAGCCAATCAGTGCTGCAGCAGGTAGGGAGGTGCCCTAGCAGAAAACCATTCCGTCCTGGGCTGTGAAAGAGGGTGGTTGGGTCTTCCAGTGTCGGCTAGGAAAACGATCTTAGGGAGTCAGGGACAGTGAAAAATGCCAGCACACAGAAGTATCTGTGAGGGATAGCGAATTTAGGCCTAAATCAATTTCCCTTTATTTATGTGTTCACAAACATGTTTCCAGTCATATTATTTATTTATTTTTTGAATGGAGACTGATTATATTCTAACTAGCGGTATGTGTGACTAAAACAAATTTATTCCAAAATCCATTTTTAGACGCTTTTACGCTTTCATAAAATCCCAATTTCACACGTTTTAATTTTTGAATTTTTTTTTTTTGGGGGGGGGGTTGTTGCTTATATTATATTTAGAGGTGAGTGAATCGAGCTTTGGATCTAAAATCCATAGTCGATTCGTTCCCCAACTTCTTTTTAATGAAATGTATGGACTTCACTGAGGCAAAATATGTTAAGTCCAAATTCACGCGAGAATTCGGTGAATAACTTCAGCCTTCGATTATACAACTCGGTTCTGGTACCCACTGGTACCGGAGCCCACTTTTGATTCCTGTTTTAAAATGTTTTTAAAGTTGTAGAATCAAAGCCTGAAGTTCTTCACTGAACTCTCTCATTAATTTTGCCTCTGCGAAGTCCATACATTTTAATGCTGTACGGAGACAAGTCTCTGTACAGCATTAAAACAAAGTTGGGGAATGAATCAACTTTGGATCTTGGATCCGAAACTCGATTTGCTCACCCCTAATTGTATTCAAAATAGCAGCATATATACGTGATTAATACACCAATAGACAGAGTAGCACACAAAAGTATCTGGGAGTCATAATGAATTAAGGCCCAAATCCATTTTCCTATATTACACATTTTTTAATATTTTTTTTGTGGGGAGGGGAGTTATTGATTATTACTGTTCAACGAATTGAAGCATCTGAATTGGAATTCAATACAAAGTTTAAGAAAAATTTGATTAATCATGTAGCCAAATTTCTTTGTGCTTTGTTGTAACAAATCAGATTTTTTCTAAAATGGCTGCTGCACGTGTTATAAAGTGAAAGTACGAAGTCTGAGAACTAAATATAACCCATAGTGCCGTGCCACTATCCTATCAGCAGATAGCCATCCCCTGTGATGTCACAGCCCAGTTTGATCTCCGCCATTTCACTGTCAGTTGAGCATAGGGAGAGACATGACAAGTGCTTACGCACTAGGGATAGTGTTACCTAAATCTTTTAATTGTAGAATATTGGACAGGGAGAGTACAACGACAGTGTATGGAGATCGTAGCAAGAGTTTTAGACAATGTAGTTAGAGCATAGGGAGACTGCAGGAACAGTGCAGGTTGAATGTATTCGCCATGTGCATCTTGTTCACTTGCTGCCACAATCACAGCTAATCTTTTAATTTATATATACAATTATTGTGCCTCAGTATGAAAATGTAGTGTTATATATCGCTGTTTGCAGCTTTTTGAACTGCTGGCACATTTGCAGTTAAAGGGGAATTCCCATCTGAGACACTATTTAGGAAAGACAGGGTCAATAGAAAAGGCAGTAGTGTGTGCCTGTATGTAAGGAATGATCTGAAGACAAGTGTGAAAGAGGCAATTGTGGGTGAGGATGGGGAGGATGTTGAAACCTTATGGGTGGAATTTCAAAGGGATATAAACACTGAAAAAATAATACTTAGTGTAATCTATATACCCCCTAACATCACAGGGGAGATAGAAATGCAACTGTATAACCAAAAAGTGTGCGCACAGGCTGGTACAGTGGTCATAATGGGAGATTTTAACTTCTCAGATATTGACTGGGGTCATGTGGGTTCTTCTCCTCACTGCAAAGGGAAGAAGATTTATCAACTTGCTGCAGGACCACTTCATGAGACAGTTTGTAAAAAGATCCCACTATAGAGCGAATAGCTCTGATATAGATCTGGTAATTTTTAATGAATGCAAGAGCTTTGTTGGAATGTTACTGTTCAAGAACACTAGTTAATAGTGGACCACAATAATTATATATTCCCCCACAAAGACACTGAATTTTAAAAGGCAACTTCCCCAGGCAGCATTTTAGGGCAAGACTGGGAGCACTACTGTCACATTAATAAGGCCTGTTCACACGATAACGATGATATTTTGCGGTCCCGCAATTGCGGATCCGCAAAAAAACGCATGGCGTCCGTATGGCATACCGATATTTTGCGAGATACCCACTGGTACATTGCCTATCCTTGTCCGCAAAACGGAACAGATAGGACATGCCTACTTTTCTTTGCGGGCCACGGAAACGGGAGCAACGGATGCGGACAGCACACGGTGTGCTGCCCCGCAATTTTTTGCGGGCCCCATAGAATGAATGGGTCTGCATTTTTCATGTGAAAAATGCGGATCGGAGCCCGCAAAAAATGCTGTCGTGTGAAAGAGGCCTAATACTGAGGATAAATGGGAGAGCTTTAAATCCACATTGAGTAATTAGAGTTACTAAATGTTTTTTTTAGCTCTGTATATACAAAAGAAGAGAAAGGAGCTGATAATGGTGGTGCTGGGGCTGTTAGTACATCCAGTAATATACTCAACTGGCTAACTGCAGATATCGTCCAAGATAAGTTAAATAAGGCAAATGTGAACAAGGCTCTGAGTCCAGATGGATTACAGCCAAGAGTGCTTATAGAGCTCAGTTCAGTCCCCTGTTTATAATTTTTAAAAATTCTCTAGATACTGGTACAGTGCCATATGATTGGCGCAAGCAAAATGTGGTGCCCATATTCTGTTGTGGAAAAAAATGTTTGAAGGACTCTTAAGGGACTATATACAGGAGTATGACTGTAAATAATATTATAAGTAGTGTTGAGCGAACATGGCGGCGCTCGGGACCACGCGGTGTTCGGCGCCATGCTCGAGTCCCCTCCCCGCACGCTAATTGGCCAATTAGCGTGCGGGGAGGTACTGGCATTCACTGTAATGCCAGTAGCCATGTTGGCTACTGGCATTACACTGATTGGCCGGCCGGGAACGCGTCATCGGGTGCTATATAGCACCCGGTGACATGTGACCGGCTCAGACCGAGTCAGGGAGAGCTGCTGCAAGGAGGGACAGATAGTGTAGGGAGAGAAGAACGCTAGGCAGGGATAGTATTTCTGTTCAAAAGACCCAAAAGCCCTTTTAAGGGCTATTGTGATATCTGGCTACAATATTTTTTTTATTTTTTGGGGGTTAAAAATTGCGCAAGGTGGCTTGACATTAACGCCACCTGCGCAGCTGGTGCATGGTGTATTACTCTCTGTATACTATATACCTGACATCCTTTGCCATTTTTTCTGACGTTAATTAGGCCGCAGTTCCTCAGCTGCGCCTGCTGTATAACATTTGCGCAAGGAGGGACATATAGTGTAGGGATAGGATTTGGCTAGGTAAAAAAAAAAAAAAAACACCGATAAAAAATGCCAGACCGCTACCAATATTTAAAAAAATATACCACAAATATTTTAATGATTAATTATAAATACATGACATAGTAAAAACATATGCAGGAAAAGGCGGCATCAGCAGAAATGACTACACCAAAGGAAAAGGAAATGTCCCATTGAAAATAACATAGAAATAAAGTGCAAGTGCATATTCACATATCCCACAAAAAAAATTTATGGACAAACAATTTACCCATGGTGTGTCAGCTCCGCGATGGCGCCAGCCCCAACGCGCGTTTCGGCGTACCTTCGTCTGGGGGTGGCGTCATCACTGAGGGACACGACTTTTAAATGTGCAATATCCAATGAAAACACTCCATGTGGGCAAATGAAATTACAATAGAAACTACTACACCTGAGCGCCAGCAAAACAAATGCAATGTGGTTGTGCAAGTCCTCATTCCTCATTATGCTTGAGATCTCACGAGAGCAGACACGTGATGCGTCACATGACCGCATCCCGATCATGTGATGGTGCTGACATGCCCTGCGATGTAAACATCGCAAAGAAACATCAGCTACCATTCACAGAGAGAGTTCTTACGAATAAAGAGGATCTGCTCCACCAATGATATTTTTGAACAACATGCGGATGCCCTGAAAAGAAGATTTTTATGTCGTGGATACAGTCAGCGATCGATAAAAACAGCATATAAAAGGGCGGAAACAAGCTGCCGACACAATTTACTGTTTTCTACTAAGAAGAAATCCAGTGTGAACAAGGCACTTTTTATTACAAATCACCATTCTAGATGGTCGGAGATGAGGTCCTGCATGGAAAAATACTGGCCTATTCTGTCAACAGATCCTGTGATTGCAGAATATATGGGATCAGGACCATCCATGGTGGCAAGAAGATCAAAGAACCTCAAGGATCATCTTGTAAGGAGTATGTATGTGAAACCGACTCCTCCAATCTTTCCCGGTATTGAAAAAATGAAATGGGGTTTTATACCATGCGGGAAACGTTTGGCTTGCCCCAATATGGAACGAGCTTCTGATTTTGAAGATTCTTCTGGTGAAAAAATATACAAGATTACCCATAGACTGACATGTTCCAGCATAGCAGTTGTCTATTATGCTACATGTTCATATCCTATAATATATGTTGGCCTTATGACAAGGCAATTGAGAGTGAGAATCCACGAACATGTCAGAGATATTATTTTGGCTGTTGAAGAAAAAGATTTAAAAATGCTTAAACCAATTGCAAGACATTTCAAGGTGCACCATTCGTGTGATCCCCGTTTTTTGAAAGTGCGAGGCATTGATTGTGTTATGAAGACTCTACGTGGTGGAGATGTTGCAAAGAAACTCGCGCAGTTGGAATGTAAATGGATTTGGAAACTCAAAACATTACGCCCATATGGACTTCATGAGTCTACTGGCTTTTCTGCTTATTTGTAGATCATTTTTGTTTGTTCTGTAGACATGGCGTTTCCTCGGGTCTCCCACCTGCTCAGGAGTTGTTGTTTTTAATGTTTATGGGAATTATGAATTTTATCTTTATTTTTAATATTTTTTTATTTTTTCACTTGGGGTCCTTATATATATGCTATAATCATGATGGGTATATGTTGATTATGTATAATATTAAATCATGTTGTGATTAGTATTTGTGTTGATATAATGTGTTTATGTGGTGGTTTATGTAATTACAATCATGATGGGTATATGTCTATTATATATTATATATAATATTTAATCAGGGTATGATATATATGAATTACTATTCTGCGCTGTTATAATGTGTTTATGTGGTGGTTTATTGTACTATCATTAAATCATGTAACTTTGTTCCTCACCCCATTTTGTTCCTGTCCCTTTTCATCTCCCCCCCCCTTTTCCCTTTCCCCTCCTCCCCCCCTTCCCCCCCTTTTCCCCGTTTCCTTTTCTTTTTCACACACTTTTTTAAATATTTTTTATAAATATATTTTTTTACTTTTTTATTCACACAATTACACCTTTTTTCTCACATTTTTAATATAACATTTTTCACAATTTATTCTCATTTATTCACATTATTTTTCACATTTTGAATTTTTTTTTATATATTGTCTATTTCTATAATATCTTATTATTAACTATTGGATGTTGATATATTAGTCACATTTATCACATTATTATATATATTATATATATTTTTTGTTTAGTTCATCACATAGTATTGTGTGCACTGCTTCACGGGTATAGCATTTACATAGTCAGTATTATACAATGGTATTAACCTTTAAAGAGGTGTTTTGCATCTAAATAAGTCACAGGCCTGTGTTGTGAATGGTTGCTGACGTTTCTCTGCGATGTTTACATCGCGAGGCATGTCAGCACCATCACATGATCGGGATGCGGTCACGTGATGCATCACGTGTCTGCTCTCGTGAGATCTCGAGCATAATGAGGAATGAGGACTTGCACCACCACATTGCATTTGTTTTGCTGGCACTCAGGTGTAGTAGTTTCTATTGTAATTTCATTTGCCCACATGGAGTGTTTTCATTGGATATTGTACATTTAAAAGTCGTGTCCCTCAGTGATGACGCCACCCCCAGACGAAGGTACGCCGAAACACGCGTCGGGGCTGGCGCCATCGCGGAGCTGACACACCATGGGTAAATTGTTTGTCCATATATATTTTTTTGTGGGATATGTGAATATGCACTTGCACTTTATTTCTATGTTATTTTCAATGGGACATTTCCTTTTCCTTTGGTGTAGTCATTTCTGCTGATGCCGCCTTTTCCTGCATATGTTTTTACTATGTCATGTATTTATAATTAATCAATAAAATATTTGTGGTATATTTTTTGAAATATTGGTAGCAGGCATTTTTTATCGGTGTTTTTTGTCTGTGTTGCCATAGGCTTTTTTGCTTTGTCAAAACTTTTTTTCTTTTGTGTATGTGCATGAGGCGGATACCCTTTGTGGATTTAATTGTAGGATTTTTTTTCTGGCCTTTTTTTAGGTTTATAATTGGCTAGGTAGGGCTAGTAGTTCTGTTCAAATGACACAAAAGTCCATTGTTATATCTGGCTGCAATATATTATTTTTGTGGTGGGTTAAAAATTGCACAAGGTTGCCTGACCTTAACACCACCTTT
>ONZH01022597.1:0-63363 GCA_900303285.1 Rhinella marina | reverse complement strand
GAGGAGCTCGTGCCGGGGTCCTGGGCAGGGGCTAGACTAGCAAAGGCAGCGAGTGACACAGGGGAAGGAGCAGTGGTGTGACCCGCAGGATGTGAACGGCCTTGGTTCGATTGAGTGGGGTGTTTAGCACTCATATGCCTGTGCATGCTGGTGGTGGTTAGGCTAGTAGTGGTGGCACCCCTGCTGATCCTGGTGTGGCACAGGTTGCACACCACAGTCCGTCGGTCATCCTCACTTTCTTTAAAGAACCTCCAGACTTGCGAACATCTAGGCCTCGCCACGGGAGCTTCACTACGTGAAACAGTTGCTGCTGATGCACCAGCTCTGGCCCTGCTTCTCCCTCTGGCCACACCACTGCCTCTTCCAACCTGTTCTGGAGCAGCACTCACATCAGCCTCAGAAGCACTGTCTTCACTCGGCTTATCAACCCGTCAGTCACCTCGTCATCCTCCGAGTCCTCAGTCTGCTCCCCCCTCGGACTTCCTGCCTTGACAACAATTTCACCCCTGTCTGACAACCGTGTCTCCTCATCGTCCGACACCTCTTTACACACTTCTTCCACTAAGTCAACATTGTCATCATCATCATCACCCACAGACTGCGACACTTGGAAAACTTGGGCATCGGGAAAGATGTCAGCAGCAACCTGAGAAGTGGTTTGTGACTCTGGGAAGGGTCCAGAAAACAGTTCCTCAGAGTATGCCGTATCCCATTCCAAATTTTCCTGGGAGGGGGCAGACTGGGGGGAAGGAGGTTGAGGTGGAGGAGCCAGAGGAGTGCTCCCTTGGGTAACGTGGGTGGACTGCGTGGAAGACTGACTGGTGGACAAATTACTTGAAGCATTGTCCGCAATCCACGACATCATCTGTTCGCACTGTTGTGGTTTCAACAGTCCTCTACCACGTGTCCCTGTAAGTTGAGACATGAAGCTAGGGAGTGTAGCTCTGCGGCGTTCCCCTGCTCCCTCATCAGCAGGTACTGTCTCACCCTGCCCAGGACCACGGCCTCTGCCCCCTGCAGTAATTGAATGCCCACGCCCTCGTCCTCGACCCTTAGCCCTGGGGTTCAACATTTTCTGTATATAAGTGTATTATATAAAAAAAATAAAATAAATGGGCCTGCTGTACTGAAACCCACAAACTTGTTCAATCTGAACAAGAAAATATATAGGTGGATACGTTAGAGCTAAATTACGTATGTTATTACGTACCGTGCAGTATGGAGTAATTACACTGAAACTATTAGATTAGGCAGACTTGGTCTGCTTAATTGCAACCCAGACAAATGTCGCACAGAGATTTTTGTAATGTAGCTATATCAGTGAGAGCAAAAGACCTTTTTTACTGATGTGACGTACAGAATGGGTCACCTGGAGAAAAAATACGGATTGTGTTTTGTATATAGGTGGATAAGTTAGAGCTAAATTACGTATGTTATTACGTACCGTGCAGTATGGAGCAATTACACTGAAACTATTAGATTAGGCAGACTTGGTCTGCTTAAGTGCAACCCAGACAAATGTCGCACAGAGATTTTTGTAATGTAACTGTATAAGTGACAGCAAAAGACCTTTTTTACTGACGTGACGTACAGAATGGGTCACCTGGACAGAAAATACGGATTGTGGTGAGTGGACAGCTGAACTGTGACACACAGAATGGTTCCACACAGCTGTATGAAATGGATTTGTATCACTGAGATAAAACAACAATAAAACTATTTTTTTATATATATATATTTTATTTATATATTTTTTTATATATATTTTTTTTTTAACGTGACGTGCAGAAACTATCAGAGAGCAAACTGAGCCCCTGCTGACTGTGGCTATTTTGACTGCAACCCAGACAAATGTCGCACAGAGATTATTGTAATGTAGCTGTATCAGTGAAAGCAAAAGACCTTATTTGATTACGTGACGTACAGTATGGGTCACCTGGACAGAAAATACGGATTGTGGTGTGGACAGCTGAACTGTGACACACAGAATGGTTCCACACTGCTGTATGAAATGGATTTGTATCACTGAGTTAAAACAATAAAAAAGTGTTATATATGGCGATAGCTGCACTACTAGTGCCAGCCAGCCCACTCAGGAGACAAAAAAAAATGTCTTGTAGCCCTTAGAAGGGCTGTTGTGTTCTTTTGAGATCACTCCTGCCTAACAGAGAACTAAATCCAGGCCCTAACACTCTCCCTGAAACGCAGCAGCTCTGTCCCTAACAACATCCAGACAGCATCTGAGCCGAGCACCGTGGGCAGTCACTAGTATATTCCAAGGTCACCTGATCAGGCCAGCCAACCCCTGCTTTCGACATGTAAGGGCCCCACGTGATGCTGGGTGTACCGAAGAGTCTCCTGGCTTGTGATTGGCTGAGTTTATAGGCGCCAAAAATTAAAAATGCGGGAGATGCCATTTCCTCTAGCATGGCGAGATGCTTGTCCGAGCAGCGAGCACTTACGAGTACCGTAATACTCAAACGATCACCATGCTCGGACGAGCATGCTCGCTCATCTCTAGTTACAACTGATATTTATGGCGTAAGCTATGTGTAGCCAACAATTAATAAGAACCATTTCATCTAATCAAACCTATGTCCATTGTTAATTCATACTTAAATTCTTCTCTATTCAGGCAATACATCAATCACCCACTGTATATCAGCTAGAACATTTTACCTCATGATCAAAACATGATTCTTCCAATATAATAAAAATTTTATCTTAAGAAATTATAATTTATACAATACTGGCAAGTTGACACAGCTTTGCATGGCTATTTTTCGACTATTTATTTTAACGTTTGTGTGTGAGGTTAAAATATGTCCACAGTGTTCCCCATGACAGTGTTCTCCACAGCAGCCCCTCACCTTAATACTTACCCTCCACAGCACCCTGCCCCTTAACATTGACCTTTTGACCTTCACAGCAGCTCGTCCCTCAACTGTGACCACCACAGAGGTGCACCCCCTTAACAATGACATCCACAGCACCTTTCCACCTTACCAATGACCCCCAAGGTATGCTACCCCCTTAACTGTGACCTCCATAGCGACTTGCCCTTTCACAGTGTCCTGCCCCTTTACACTCACCTATACAGTGGCCTGTCCCTTAAATGTGACCTCGTCAGTGGCTTGCCCCATTAACAGTCACCTTAAAATGCCCAGCCCTCTTAAAAGTAACCTTGACAGCGCCCCCTTAATAATGACCTGTAAAACACTTCCATAGCACCCTGCCCCCTTAAAATATGAAAGCGATAGCAGCTCACTGCTTAACAGTGACCCCTATCAGTGAAGAAACATGGCTGAGTTGGTGTAACTGTGTATGTCAAGACTGAAGGACCCGCGAGTTTCTATTGGATAATAAGGGTCATGTGATTGAGTGAATCTACAAGCTCCTATTGGCTAATACATTTTTTGGAAATATCTCAGGAACGGTCTGTCCTAGAGAGGTGAGACCTGGTCTAAAACCTTCCCAGACACCTGATGTGCCAAATTTGGTGCTGAACAGTCCAGTCGTTTATATATAAACATATATATATATATATATATATATATATATATATATATATATCTTAATAATATAAAAATGAGTTTCTGTCTGTCTGTCTGTTCTCTATGCGCGACCAAACTACTGGACCGATTTTCACCAAATTCGGCACACAGGTACATCAGGTGTCCGGGAAGGTTTTAGACCAGGTCTCATCTCTCTAGGACATACCGTTCCTGAGATATTCCCAAAATATGATCTCCATTAGCCAACATTACAACTGGGAACTTTGGTTTTAAACTCCAACTGCCATTCTCTGCAAAGGCACACACAGGGAGGGCAGGTTTCCATAACAACCAGGTAATTATCAGCAGCTGAGGATCTCATCCATTTCTATTTACTGACACTATTAAAGGTATTCCGGTTACCATAAATATAACTTATGTGTTTTTCTATTACTACAGTTCAGTAGTAATAAAAGATGTTTTCCTCCACTGCTGCCTATTGCATGGGCTCATAAATAAGCATGGTATTGACCTTTAATTCAGGCCACCCTAAAAGAAGTACTTAAAACCCTCGCCCCAGGTCTCACTAAGCCACACCCCCAACTCTGTCAGGCCACACCCCCTTTCACTCCGCAGCCAACAGAGATTGAAAAAATAAAGGTAAAAATCAACTTCTGTCAGCTGCAGGGATGGGTGGGAGGTTGACTTTCTTTCTGCAACAACACACACAAACATTAAATAAAATAGATTAAATACACCCATGCGAAGCGTCTTGCTAATCCACGCCCCTGACTCTGTCAGGTCACGCCCCCTCCCACTCCGCAGCCAATGGGAATTGAAAAAATTAAGGTAAAAATAAACTTCTGTTTGCTGCAGGGGTGGGAGGGTGAATTTCTCTCTGCAACGACACACAAAAATTTTAGATGAAATAGACTGATTATAGACTACAACTGTTCGAATCGTCTTGCTAAGTCACGCCCCCAACTCTGTCAGACCATGCCCCCTCCCACTCTGCAGCCATTCTGCAACGACACACAGAAACATTAAATGAAATAGATTAAATCACCTATGCGAAGCGCTTTGCTAAGCCACGACCCCAACTCTGTCAGGTCATGCCCCCTCCCACTCCGCAGCCAACAGGGATTGAAAAAATAAAGGTAAAAATCAACTTCTGTCAGCTGCAGGGATGGGTGGGAGGTTGACTTTCTTTCTGCAACGACACACAGAAACATTAAATGAAATAGATTAAATACACCAATGTGAAGCGTCTTGCTAATCCACGCCCCCGACTCTGTCAGGTTACGCCCCCTCCCACTCCGCAGCCAATGGGAATTGAAAAAATTAAGGTAAAAATAAACTTCTGTTTGCTGCAGGGGTGGGAGGGTGAATTTCTCTCTGCAACGACACACAAATATTTTAGATGAAATAGACTAATTATAGACTACAACCGTTCGAAGCCTTTTGCTAAGCCACGCCCCGTCTCTGTCAGGCCACGCCCCCTCCCACTCTGCAGCCATTCTGCAACGACACACAGAAACATTAAATGAAATAGATTAAATCACCTATGCGAAGCGCTTTGCTAAGCCACGCCCCCAACTCTGTCAGGTCATACCCCCTCCCACTCCGCAGCCAACAGGGATTGAAAGAATGAAGGGAAAAATAAACTTCTGTCAGCTGCAGGGGTGGGAGGGTGAATTTCTCTCTGCAATGACACACAAAATTTTAGATGAAATAGACTAATTTCAGACTACAAACGTTCGAAGCATCTTGATAATCCACACCCCCAACTCTGCCAGGCCACGCCCCCTCCCACTCCGCAGGCAACGGGGATTGAAAAAAATCAGCTGCAGGGGTGGGAGGGTGAATTTCTCTCTGCAACGACACACAAAAATCGTAGATGAAATTGACTAATTTTAGACTACGACCATTCAGTACTAATAAAAGATGTTTTTTTCCACTGCTACCCATTGCGGGTCCCCATAAATTACCATGTCATCGACCTGTAATTCATGCCACTCTGACTCCCGCCACAGATCTCGGGAAACCACGCTCCGACTCTGTCAGGCCACGCCCCCTCCCACTCCGCAGCCATTGGGGATTGAAAAAATGAAGGTAAAAATCAACTTCTGTCAGCTGCAGGGGTGGGAGGGAAGTTGGATTTCTTTCTGCAACAACATACAGAAACATTAAATGAAATAGATTAAATATACCCGTGCAAAGCAATGTTTTCTTCCACTGTTACCCATGGCGTGTCCTCATAAATTACCATGGCATCGACCTGTAATTCTGGCCACCATCAAAAGAAGGACTTAAAACCCTGCCCTAGGTCTTTCAATGTCACGCCCCCGACTCAGTCAGGCCATGACCCCTCCCACTCCGCAGCCAATGGAGATTGAACAATTGAAGGTAAAAATCAACATCTGTCAGCTGCAGGGATGGGAGGGAGGATGACTTTCTCTCTGAAACGACACTCAGAAACATTAAATGAAATAGATTAAATATACCCGCGCAAAGCAATGTTTTCTTCCACTGCTACCCATTGTGTTTCCTCAAATTACCATGGCATTAACCTATAATTCAGGCCACCCTGAAATGAAGGGCTTAACCCCCCCCCCCGTGTCCCATTAAACCACGCCCCCTCCCACTCCGCAGCCAATAGGGATTGAAAAAATGAAGGTAAAAATCCATTTCTGTCAGCTGCATTGACTTTCTCTCTGCAACGACACACAGAAACATTAAATAAATAGATGAAATATACCCAGGCGAAGCCGGGTCTTTCTGCTATTATATATATATACAGTACAGACCAAAAGTTTGGACACACCTTCTCATTCAAAAAGTTTGCTGTATTTTCACTTAACAAAAAAGTGTGAAACAACTGAAAATATGTCTCATATTCTAGGTTCTTCAAAGTAGCCACCTTTTGCTTTGATTACTGCTTTGCACACTCTTGGCATTCTCTTGATGAGCTTCAAGAGGTAGTCACTGAAATGGTATTCCAACAGTCTTGAAGGAGTTCCCAGAGATGGTTAGCACTTGTTGGCCCTTTTGCCTTCACTCTGCGGTCCAGCTCACCCCAAACCATCTCGATTGGGTTCACGTCTGGTGACTGTGGAGGCCAGGTCATCTGGAGTAGCACCCCATCACTCTCCTTCTTGGTCAAATAGCCCTTACACAGCCTGGAGGTGTGTTGGGGTCATTTTCCTGTTGATAAATAAATGATGGTCCAACTAAACGCAAATCGAATGGAATAGCATGCCGCTGCAAGATGCTGTGGTAGCCATGCTGGTTCAGTATGCCTTCAATTTTGAATAAATCCCCAACAGTGTCACCAGCAAAGCACCCCCACACCATCACACCTCCTCCTCTATGCTTCACGGTGGGAACCAGGCATGTAGAGTCCATCAGTTTACCTTTTCTGCGTTGCACAAAGACACATGGACACATCAGACCAAAGCACAGATTTCCACTGGTCTAATGTCCATTCCTTGTGTTCTTTAGCCCAAACAAGTCTCTTCTGCTTGTTGCCTGTCCTTAGCAGTGGTTTCCTAGCAGCTATTTTACCATGAAGGCCTGCTGCACAGTCTCCTCTTAACAGTTGTTGTAGAGATGTGTCTGCTGCTAGAACTCTGTGTGGCATTCACCTGGTCTCTAATCTGAGCTGCTGGTATCCTGCAATTTCTGAGGCTGGTGACTCGGATGAACTTATCCTCCGCAGCAGAGGTGACTCTTGGTCTTCCTTTCCTGGGGCGGTCCTCATGTGAGCCAGTTTCTTTGTAGCGCTTGATGGTTTTTGCGACTGCACTTGGGGACACTTTCAAAGTTTTCCCAATTTTTCAGACTAACTGACCTTCATTTCTTAAAGTAATTATGGCCACTCGTTTTTCTTTACTTAGCTGCTTTTTTCTTGCCATAATACAAATTCTAACAGTCTATTCAGTAGGACTATCAGCTGTGTATCCACCTGACTTCTGCCCAACACAGCTCATGGTCCCAACCCCATTTATAAGGCAAGAAATCCCACTTATTAAACCTGACAGGGCACACTTGTGAAGTGAAAGCAGTAATCAAAGCAAAAGGTGGCTACTTTGAAGAACCTAGAATATAAGACATATTTTCAGTTGTTTCACACTTTTTTGTTAAGTATATAATTCCACATGTGTTAATTCATAGTTGTGATGCCTTTAGTGTGAATCTACAATTTTCTTAGTCATGAAAATACAGAAAACTCTTTGAATGAGAAGGTGTGTCCAAACTTTTGGTCTGTACTGTATATGGTGTATGTATATGTAAACATGTTGTGACGCTGCATGTCCGCCATTGAGTAAGGAACCTGTTGTTAAAAATTTGAATCCCACCCCTGCAAGAACACCAGCCAGATCTATGTATAAACACATATGCCAAATGGGTGTGTCCAAACTTTTGGTCTGTACTGTATATATATATATATATATATATCAAAAAGAAAAATCATGTTATAGTGCTGCCAGTTTTTTCTATTTTTATATATATATATATATATATATATATATATATATATTGTATATAAGATATATAGAGAAATGTAAATATATAAAAGTCATTGTGAAGGCATATAGAAGGCAAGAATAATGTTTAAGTCAATCAAAATTAAGAAAGACGTTGGGACTGTTTCAATCTTTACAGATTTAAAAAATGTTTAAAAAAAATATACAATTTATAAAAAAATATAAATTTATAGATGTATTTGGTTAGTAAAGCTCCATGCCGACTAGTTTATAATGGCTCCATGTATAGATACAGCCTTGAGCCAAGGAGAGGTATCAAATTCCTACCTATGAGATCAAGAATGTCCTTTTAGGTAAAAGATTTCCTGCTTTCTTGGTTGAGATTCAATTGTACTTCTGCCTCAAAATATTCCTGTGCGTGGAGCGCAAAGTTGTGTTGATCCAAAGGACAGTAGCATGTACCGTGAAAAAGGAGAGTGCTAGCATGGCTTAACGTGTTAAAACAACAAAATCAAATTACAGTAATACAACAAATTCATCATCCTAGCGTGCTTGGAAAATGCTGAATATATCTGTACATGGAGTTGCATGATCTACCCATGGTCAAAATTAACTTAATTAGTATATACTATAATATAGCTCCAAATATTATACCAAGACAATCTATGACAATGCTACCATTTACAGCTGAATCTCACCATATAGGTTGATCAAAAAATCCTCACTTAAAGAGCACTCATAGTCCTGCCATTTAGTTCATAGTAGTTCAATTCCCAGTTATGACCATACACTGTTTGATAATAATGGGCGATTATAGTTTGCTCCTGGGGTCTTTGAGGAGCCCCTAACAAGTAGGAACCCTAAGTAATTACTCAGTTTGCCACACCCTTAAAATCAAGCTGTTTATTTAGTTTGCTATGAAAACTGGACCTTGAGTAAGATTTAATGCCTCAGCAGACAGCATTTCACACCTTTTCCTAGTGAAAACCAATTCAGTGTGATGACAGTTGTAATAAAGAAACCGTTCACACAAATTTGCTTGTTTACCTCATTATCTCTACAATACAGAAGTCTTGGCCTGTGATTTTGTCAGGTATTTGACACATAGGAGAAATTAGTTGACAAATGCATAACAGTGTACCGTCTGTTCCAAATGACTTCCACAATAAGCTGTTGTGTATGTACATGAGAACTAACATTATGTCTGGGCATTAAAATTTGTATCCTGTATTTTGTTTATCAGTTTGCCCTCTGCACTTATCTTTAAGAATACATGGTAAGTCCAGGTTCAAGTCTGGAGGTAAAATTCATCCTTTATTGAAACATGATAAAATCAACTGTAATCCTCAAAGTGCATTATCCTACACAATTAAGGATGCTATATGCATCAGAAACACAGGCTTATGCACCTTGAGGATTATAGTTGGTTTTATCATTTGTTAATAAAAGATGAATTTTATTACCGGACCTGGTGCTGGATGGGATGGTGCTTGAATGTGCTTGGATGGGACTTCACAGAAGTGGGCGAATTGGAAATACAAATTTTTCTTTACTCTGGATTTCTATTTATCAGTTTTCCCTGAGTTAGATGGAGACTAGCTGCTAATATTTCTCCTATACATTTCACACAGTGAAAAAAGGAGGTGTGCTCTCCTACCTCTCTCACAAACACAAAAAATGGCAGTAGCATGTTGGACATTATAGAAAAGTAATGAAAATGTGAAGTAATGAATCCAGGTGTGGGGGGTTACACTAGAATACTTACTAGAAGCAGCAGAAGGTCCTATGTGTATTTGTTCCTTTCCCTCTCACTTTGCAGCTGCTCCCTCCACTTCCCCCTAGACATTTATGAACTGCAGCTATAACTGAAGCTGTAACCTGATCTATCAGTGATGCTGTAAATCAATCTAATTTCTCATGACACATTTTAGCAGTAAATTGAGTCTGAGTGATCAGAACATGAAAAAGGTGGGGATTTGAGAAGAAGTGGCAGATAAAAAGAAAGAGGCATTTTACTTTAATAAGATATATCACAAAGTTTTTTATCGTTATTTATACTATTGATTTATGTAAAATTTGTTGAAACAATAGCGACTCTAAGATAAGAAATATAAAATACATATGCACAGTCGATTCACATTATTAAGACTACTTCCCACTTTTGACATCACCGTGCATAGCTCATGAAGGAAGCCACGTGTTGTGAGCTGGCTTAGTGAATATATAAGTTGTGTGATAGGCTATCTGCACTCATATCCCTCTTTGTTGTCATGGGTAATATGGGTGAGTTGCAAAAAAGGTTGATTATGGGCTTTCAGACTAACGATGACAGAATTTCTGAAACTGAACTGCTTGTGTCCTGCTGTGGTAAAAGTGTATCGTGAGTGGACAAATAGCACCACTGCGATTGAACAACATGGAAACTGCAGAGTCCCATGTGTAATTAGTGTGAGAAGTGAAATCAGCTATGAAGGTGTGTGAGCGCAGAATGGAGCAGCGTACCACAAAAATGACCTACTGGACTACCAGTCCAGCATGTCTAAAACAATATATCAACAAACTATTTTGTTTGGGGCTCTGAAGCAGATGGATGGTCATGGCACCTCTTCTTACAAAGTTACATCAACAGAAAAAGCTTTAATTTTTGGAATTGGACTTCTGCCGATTGACACAGGGTTCCTTCTCTGATAAGTGATGTTTTCTGAGTCATTGAATGGGTGAACGTTGCATGAAAGACACTCTCAACCGATTTGGCTATGAATCCATCCTTGGAGGTCATGTACACCCATTCATGCTAATTGTCTAGCGTGGGCCAGATGGGATCTTCCAGCAAGACAATATAAAATGTCACAGGGCTAGAAATGTTTACATTGGTCAGAAGCGCATGATCAAGACTTCCAAATACTACCCTTTCCCTCTAATTTCCAAAATTTTAATCCAAATGAGTATCTATGGAACCACCTCAATCACTGTGTTCGCTCTATGAATCATCCCTCACTCACTGTCCAGCAACTGTGGGATGCATTGCCATCAGCATGGCTCCAGATACCTGTGACAACCTACAAGGACTGACTACTAAGTCACGTCCAGCCTATCTAGCTTCTGTCCATGCTGCACATGGTAGTTACTCTGGATATTAGCTTGTGGTCATAATAATGTGACTCGACTACATAAATGTAGCAGATGCAAAATGAATGCCTGTCACGCAACGTTAATGGAATACTGCATCACAATGCTCTACGTTATTTGTGTAGTATTCTCAATTTGAAACAATTAATGGATGTTAGATAACACATTGTGGATGCTAGTTCAACATTTCCTATACCTATGTTTCCCTTAAAGGGCAAACAGATGGAGTCTGTACAACCACTACATTGTGTATATGAGTCAAAAACTTCAGGACTCTCTTTTATTTAAGAAACAAAGTGAAAATGAAATATCTGAATACTCCAGCAAGTAATGGGTGAGGGGTCTTATCTTTTAGGTTATGTCCTGAACATGGCACCAACGTAAAAGTCACCATATTCGATAAAGGGAAAATTTCAATGGGAAAAATGGGTCATGTAGCAAAATGTCTCAGAAATCAATTGCCCCAATCAGATTTGCAATATCTCTTGTGGCGGTTCAAAAGTCAACAACACAGAAAGTTTAAAACTTTGTGTTCAGCACCAGGGACAACACGTTGAACACATCAAGCGGCTGTGCATAACAGGGAACATTCCTGGTTGAAAATTGCTGTGTAGATAACTTTTGAACCATATGAGATTGCACATCTGATTGCGGCAATCCATTTCTGAGAAAATTCTGGTCTTCTTTTATATGCTATATAACCCCTTGATCTAATATATGGTGGCTTTCAAGATAGAGGCCATGGTCTGGACATAGCCTAGAAGATAGGACCCCTCACCCATTACTTTCTGGGGTATTAATTGAGAATTTTGACTCTCTCTCTCTCTCTCTCTCTATATATATATATATATATATATATATCTCAGGATGTCGAAGATGTCCAAAGTGACAGGAGAAAAATACAAAATGCTACCTGAATAATACATACAATTTGGATTAATTGATCTTTTTATAAGAACAACTGCCCTATCAAGATATAATGCTGAAATCTGGTCTTTTGTGAGCAGAATAAAGCAGTAAATGCTTAAAGGCTAATTACTTATATAGAAAAAGAGAAAGTAAAGTGTGCCTGATAGCAGTACATGTTCAAAGAAAATTATGGTAGTGTTTCAGCACTTTCCAGCAGCCTTATTTGTTTGAACTGTAAGACATTTAGGTCTTAAGGTTAAACCACTGAGAGATGCGATATAGCAGCCCTAGGTAATGTCTCAGAAAAGTGAGCCAGTGCAATTGCTTCCCAAGGATATATCTAATGTATTACCAGTATTTATCAATCAATCAACTTGGCCGGCGAACAATCTAAACAGACTCCTTACAAAAAGTGCAAGTGCAGTACTTTTCTTAGTGTACAGAGGTGAAAAAATGTTATTTCACAGAGTGTCACAGTAACCCATCCTTTACCAGATTAAAAACATACCGTACTCAGCCCTAGTGGGACTAAAATAAACTGATTATTACATTTTTCACATTGGTATATGATCAAGTTGCCTCCAGGATGCCAGTAAAAATAAAATTACACTCTCCTTTTTGTTTTTAATGAAAAGGCATCTGTAGCAGATATCAGTATCAGATGCTACAATAAAGCAGGTTTACTGTATATCTATATATGCTTGGGGGTAATCCAATGGTTTGTTCATTCTTTTCCCACGCATAGCCTTTTCCATTTCATGCTAGCTTAGTTTAACAGTGTGTAACGCTTGTTAAACTGTCGGATTAACTGATTTTCACTTTTGGGTTTACAAATACTGTTCCTCAACCTGGTGTTTTTTTTTTTTTTTTTTAAAGGACCACTTTTATAAGAGGGTCAGTCTGTGGAGGTGGCATAAATAAAACATTGACTAAACAGTGTTTGTACTTCATATTCTCCGGGAATTATTTAAAATGGCTGCCAGCAACATTTTTTTAAAATATGAGAAGGAATGGCAACTGGTACGTAACTTGCAAAGTTGTCTAGACGGGTTAGAGGATGGAGCCTCACTATAGATCACACAGTGGTGAGTGTGTGGGTGAGTTTTCCTGTCAGGCTGCTCAGCCATGATGGCATATCATAGGCAGGATTGCATCATTACCATCGATTGTAGAACAATGTAGTGTGTAGTAAGGACCTCTTACCTCCCTAGTCAGCTCTGAAACTGGAGGCAACCTGTCTTCCTCACATTCTATGACAGGTTTTTGGCAGTAATTTTAAATCATTCCCAGAGAACCCTTTATAAAAGCAGGGGCAGTGTTCAAAATAACCACTATACTTAAAAATTAATGCCAGAGAAACAGTCAGGCTATGTATATGATTAAAGTAGGTAGCGTGAATGCTATGTCCCTTCATAGCATAATTCCAATTAAAGCAGTGAATACAACACTGTTTTAATTGGAAGATTAGCAATGCAAATATAACACAAAACTTTCTGGAAATAACCTTATTTTATAGCAGTGTGACTATAACACTGTCTCAAACTAGAGGTATACAGTGTAAATGGAGGGACTCTACAAGCAGTAATCTCTATTAAAGAAGTGTGACTGCAACCTCTCAAACTGAAATTGTTGCAAATTGATACCAAAACATTCAAACATCATATACTTTAGGTACAAAACATTAAAGCAGTGTGAATGCAACATTGTAGTAGTATTTCAAGTAGAAATACTGCATTTAGCTTATTGTAGTAGTCTGATACCAAAACACCATGCACATTAGGTGTAAAATACATATTTTAGCACTGACTTAATAAGGAACAGTATATCCTACTGGCACCGACGCTTATGCATTTAATTCTTAGTGATAAGCTATTTTACTGTATATACATTTTAAAAGTGAAGTTTTATTGCAATAAGGTAGAATATTTAGGTTTAAAGGAGTTTTCCAAGACTTTTATACTGATCGGGGTACATACATTGTACAGCGGCTGTCACAGCTCTGCCCCATTTACTTCAATAAGCTGCACCTAGGCCATGTGACTGATGAAAGTGATGTCACATGGTATAGGCTAAGGTACAGTGCCTTGTGAAAGTATTCGGCCCCCTGGAACTTTTCAACCTTTTGCCACATTTCAGGCTTCAAACAAAAAGATATAACATTTTAAATTTTTGGTGAAGAATCAACAACAAGTGGGTCACAATTGTGAAGTGGAACAAAATTTATTGGATCATTTAAAATTTTTTTGTAATAATAAAACTGAAAAGTGGGGCATGCAAAATTATTCGGCCCCCTTGCATTAATACTTTGTTGCGCCACCTTTTGCTGCGATTAAAGCTGCAAGTCGCTTGGGGTATGTCTCTATCAGTTTTGCACATTTAGAGACTGAAATTCTTGCCCATTCTTCCTTGCAAAACAGCTCGAGCTCTTTGAGGTTGGATGGAGAGCATTTGTGCACAGCAGTTTTCAGCTCTTCCCATATATTCTCAATTGGATTTAGGTCTGGACTTTGACTTGGCAATTCTAAGACCTGGATACGTATATTTTTGAACCATTCCATTGTAGATTTTGCTTTATGTTTGGGATCATTGTCTTGTTGGAAGATAAATCTCCGTCCTAGTCTTAGGTCTTTTGCAGACTCCAACAGGTTTTCATCCAGAATGGTCCTGTATTTGGCTCCATCCATCTTCCCATGAATTTTAACCATCTTCCCTGTCCTTGCTGATGAAAAGCAGGCCCAAACCATGATGCTGCCACCACCATGTTTGACAGTGGGGATGATGTGTTCAAGGTGATGAGTTGTGTTGCTTTTACGCCAAACATATCGTTTTGCATTGTTTCAAAAAAGTTTGATTTTGGTTTCATCTGACCAGAGCACCTTCTTCAACATGTTTGATGTGTCTCCCAGGTGGCTTGTGGCAAACTGTAAACAAGACTTTTTATGGACATCTTTGAGAAATGGCTTTCTTCTTGCCACTCTTCCATAAAGGCCAGATTTATGAAGTGTTCGACTGATTGTTGTCCTATGGACAGACTCTCCCACCTCAGCTGTAGATCTCTGCAGTTCATCCAGAGTGATCATGGGCCTCTTGGCTGCATCTCTGATCAGTCTTCTCCTTGTTTGAGATGAAAGTTTAGAGGGACAGCCGGGTCTTGGTAGATTTTCAGTGGTCTGATACTCCTTCCATTTCAATATGATCGCTTGCACAGTGCTCCTCGGGATGTTGTAAGCTTGGGAAATCTTTTGGTATCCAAATCCAGCTTTAAACTTCTCTACAACAGTATCACGGACCTGCCTGGTGTGTTCCTTGGTCTTCATGATGCTCTCTGTGCTTTAAACAGAACCCTGAGACTATCACAGAGCAGGTGCATTTATACGGAGACTTGATTACACACAGGTAGATTCTATTTATCTTCATCAGTCATTTAGGACAACATTGGATCATTCAGAGATCCTCAATGAACTTCTGGAGTGAGTTTTCTGAACAGAAAGTAAATGGGCTGAATAATTTTGCACGCCCAACTTTTCAGTTTTATTATTACAAAAAAAGTTTAAATGATCCAATAAATTTTGTTCCACTTCAAAATTTTGACCCACTTGTTGTTGATTCTTCACCAAAAAGAAGTTTGAAGCCTGAAATGTGGCAAAAGGTTGAAAAGTTCCAGGGGGCCGAATACTTTCGCAAGGCACTGTACATGGAGGCCATGTAACCTCCAGTGTCGTCCAGTACAGCTGATCGGCATTAAATAAATCTCATGAACTTTAGATTTCGAATGTATTACAAGATCCTATATGAGTGTAACTGTGTTGAGTATGAATGCTCTTGACAATAGCACTTTATTTATGGAACTGAAGAGAAGTAGTATTCAATAGACGACACGTAAAAATGTATGAATAGGTAACAAATGGCAAAGGTAAACCCACTAGAGATGAGCGAATCTATTCGCCGCTTCGTAGATTGGTATCGAATCTTGGAAATTTTCCGTTGCGAAGCGAACCCAAATTTTTTGAGATTCGCTCCATTAGATTCGCAAATGTTCATAAAGCTTTCTAAGCATTCGCTACGAACTCGTACGCTTAATTGTACGGTAAAGCAACGTATAGTTTATACGCTTATGCGTACGAATTCAGTTAATTAGCAAACTTTTACTGTTAGTTATTCGTGCGGCAAAAAGCCCGGTAAGAAAGCGGTCACCTGACCTAGTGTGAAGTGCTTGCTCTGATTGGCTCACATGCTCGGTAAGCCGGGACTCCAGGGAGCTTACCATTGAAAGTATAGAGAGTAAAGACTCCTCCCTTGTAGCTCTGCCTCCATCTCCAGTTTGAGACCCAGAGCAAGTGTGCTGTGCAAGATGGTGAAGCAGCTGCGCCCCAACTGGGCAGAAATGGATTAGGGTAGCGATATCCCAGACCCAGAGGTTAAAGAGGAGCCAGAAGAGACTTGGATTCCTAAGCCAAGACCGAAGAAGACACCTGTGGCTGTGGTGTTCGCCGAATGGGCTGGTGCACCGGAGGTGCCTGGGGTTCCTGTTCCGCCCCCCAAGAAGAAGGATTACTCCTTGAGGCAAAACGATATTGTCCCAGCCATGGTGACTGCAAATGCCCTGACATTATGGGATTACAAAAAGGCTGTCGAGGAATGGGTCATACAAGTCCTGGATCATCCTAGGCCGGGGGATCCTAAATTAGAAAGGAGAAAAAGCAGTTATCTGGTTCTCCGTAGAGCGTGGAAGTGTGTTCCTTGCTGATGATGAGACCACAGAGGAGTACTTTGTGGGCCGGCGCTCGGTGAAACGCCCATATTTGCCACAACCCCGCCATAGCCTGTATTAAGTCCTTGAAGGGGCCGTTTGCCACTGGAGTGATTCTATTAGCCAAGCCTCTGAAATGTGGCCAGAAGATACGACAGCCATAGGCCGCGTACACTGCCTCCAGGAAATGGAAGACAGCACCCTGCGCTTTGGAGAAAAGCGCCAACCTTAACCGGAGCTCCTGATCCAGGGTCTGCCGCCACCACCACCCTCTCTTCAAGTGAGACAGCTAACTACAACTACCTTCTCCTACCAGCCGAAGGTAGTACAGTACCAGCTGCCCTGGAAGATGGAGGCCACCGCTGCAGCAGCCAGAGGAAGACCACTACCTGAACCCATGAAGTCGGAGGTTCTTACTCCCGTCGCGTCGGCTGGAGGATCCAGCAAATTTAAGGCTCGGGTTGCCAGTGCCACAACACTTGCCAGTGTGACCACCCGGTCACTGCCAGAATCCACTACTAGAGGTCAGTGGAGCTCCACTACATTAGCTAGCATGGCTTACAAGAGGCAGGAGTGACCTCTAATGTCTTTTAGTAGCAGCAGCAGTGAGGAGGATTTCCAATCCTTAATCTAAGGCACCTCTCAACAGTCTGCTAGGACTTATGGGAGCCACAATGTGGACTACTTTTGACGAGTGAGAATTAGTTGGCCATTTTTTTAAGTTAACTTGTTTTTATTGCCCTGTTTGCTCTCATCTAGATGGACACAGATTGTTAGGACTCCCCCCATCAGCAGAAAAAGTAATGTCCCAGTTGCGCCTAAGCTCGCCAATTCCCGTTTCCACCCTACTCAAGTTAGGAAGATGAAGTCAGCAGGGGAGCCAGGGGAGCTGGGGCTTCTTCCCTGGATGCAACCTTGCCTCCACCACTGCAGCTAGAAGTCCTTACCCCTGCTGTCCCGGCAGGAGGATTCGGGAAAGCGCAAGTGGCTGCAGCTCTCACCAGCGTGATCACGACCCGGACCCGGTCAAGTCCGACTTCCGGAAGAAGATGGCAGTGGAGGAGGACTTTAGGTCCCTCATCTAAGAGACCCAACTACTGGCTGTCTCAAGGACACTTCAAGAGGACCTATGGGAGCCAAACTATGGACTGCACCTGATGGGTGAGAGCTAGTTGGCACTTTTTGTGTTTGTTTTATAGTTTGTATTGTCCCCGTTTGACTCTCACCCAGATGGACATGGCTGTCAGGACTCCCCCCATTCTGCAGAAAAGTCCCAGTTGCGCCTAAGTGCGCCTATTTTCCTTTTTCCCCCTTCTCAGGTTACTTCGGAGCCCACTTTGCATAAAGGGTTCTCTATTTGCTGCTATTTTATATTATCCATGTGGATTACTCATTACCTGTTTGGATTACAATATTACCTCACGTGGATTACAATTGAATTTTGGACTATGTGTTCCAGACAGTGTTTTATCATGCCAAGGAGCCACGAGGAGAGACTCAAATGTATATCTGATCCTTTTATGCTTGCAAATGTGAAATTGATTGCACTAAAATGTTTGCATAATTATGTCTTTGCTGTATTTTAGCTACACTGTTTTTAATGGTTCGGCACTTTAGCCCATTGTGTGTATTCTTTTTCTGGTACTGCAATGTGTCCTATTATGCACTTATTGTACGGTCTTTTTAGTAAATTATTCACTTATTAATAGCTAGCAGTGAGCACTGTATTTTTCTAGCTCATATGGACTGCCTCTAAAGACTGTACGCCGCGTCCTAGCCTCGTACGTATGATGCATTCGCGAGTCAATAGTACGCTAAGGATTCGTACGCACTTTTGTATGCTAATGCTTACGTATTGCGTACTTTTAACAACGCTGACTGTACGTTCGTAATTTGGGCACGAATGTTCGCAACACAACCATTGTTTTTTTTAACGTAGATTCGACCTAATAAATTTGTTTACGTACGAATCTTGTCAGAAATTCGGCGAATATTCGGCGAATCGATTTTTGGATGATTCGCTCATCTCTATAACCCACCTTAAGGTCGATGATCCCCCAAAGATATGTGCAGCACTGCTACTCTAGTGAGGAGGGGACCATCATAACTGTCAGTCTGATGCCATGTTTCTCATTGTGACTGTAAGCTGTTTGCTGTGCTGCCATTTAACTGCTGAGGGTGAGCACTAAATAATGGCCTGCTGCACTGGCTACTGCAGCAGGTGAGTACAGGCTCCTGCAGTGGTGTATACTGCAGGTAAAATAGCTCCAGAAGCCAATTGCATCCATGCTCCACAGTAAGGTTGCTAATGTGTCCTCAAGAGGCCTGAGTGTAAATGTCCAATGAGGAGTTAGGGACAAGTAGCAGCAGCTAGGGATGAGCAGCAGTGATCTACGCAGATGTGGTGATTCACAGATGGCTGCAGGTGCAAGTGAGGCCACAGTGACAACTGCAAAGGTGACTATTTGCAGCAACACTGTATGGTAACAACAGTAACTGAAGTGTGAGGTAAGAATTTGGATAAATTTAGAAGTGTAAGTAGGGTTAGTCTTGCTGGGATGAAGACAAGCCAAAGCTTTCATTTATGCATCATCCCAACTTATAAAAAGTTTGAAAACTGCAGGTGACCTTTGGGTAGATTTCTAGGCCTGAAGGCTGAACATTACCCCTGCAGCAGGAAGGCCAACCTTGAACCTAGTTATGGATTGTAAATATGAACTGTCGATAGTTTTAAGACTGGGCCTCTACATAAGTTCTGATATGTACTTATTGTATATCTGAATGTGTAACTGAAAAAAATTATGTGTGCTTCTAGAGACTTGAAGCAACTACATATATACATACATAGTACATACATACAATACATACAATACATACACAGTTAGAGATGAGTGAATCTATTTGCTGCTTTGTAGATTCGTATAGAATCTTACAAATTTTCTACTGCAAAGCGAATCTGGATTTTTTCAGATTCGCTTCATATTATTCGTAAATTTTCGTAAAATTTTAAAGCTAATGATACTACGATACATACGCTACATACGAAACGTACGCATTCGTCGTGAAGCTGGAAAATGATGATACGCCTCCCACAAGAGCGGAAAAGTGAAGATACGCCCCCCTCAGAACTGGAAAAAACAGCCCGGCCCACCAGGATCTAACTATTTGTACGTATAGGGAGTGAAGACTCCTCCCTCAGTACTCCACCCTCTGAACCAGTTGACCAGCGCTGAACACTAATCAGTAGCAAGCATGGCTAAAGAGCTGCATCTGAACTGGAACCAGATGGTCTTTGTGAACGAGTTCCCCGAACCACTGCCCGCTCCAGACATCAGGGTGTCACACTCTGAACTGAAGAGAAACCCAGCTTCAGTGTCCTTATTCTCCTTACCTGCTGCTGAGATTGCTGTGCATCGTGAGGCGGTTTGTCATGAGGCGGCTGGTGCTGCTGCTGTGGCTGGTGCGGTGGAGACGGCTGTAGCATCCACTTCACCGCCCAGAAGAAGATCAACAACACCTTCCATAAGGCAGAACCCGATTGTGCCACCAACGGTGACGGCCCACGCACAGACCCTCTGGGATTTACAAGAATGCCGTGGAGGACTGAGTAATCCAGGTACTGGACCATCCTAGGCTGGGAGATCCTTAAATTGGAGCGACAAGGACGGCAAGGAGTACTTCATGGGTCGCAGGTCAGTTAAACGGCCGTACCTGCCCCAGCCTCATCACAGCCTGTATGTGGTGGATCAGGTGGAGTACACCCCCATGGCATCCCTTCGCTACTGGGGTTACCCTACTATCTAAGCACCTGGTACCAACATCACCACCTGAAGTTTGGCCGGAGGAACCACCAGGCGAAGTACCGGTACGCTGCCTTCAGGAGTCACCAGATGGCGTCCTCCGGTTCAGAGAAAAGCCACATCCACAGCCGGAGCCTCTAATACCTGGACTGCCACCACCACCATCACAGTCCTTTCAGCTGGGTCAGCTGAGAACTTCATAATTTACATTCCAATCCACGGTGATCCACCAATACCAGCTCCCGTGAAGATGAAGCCAGTAGCAGCCAGGAGAGCTGGGGCTTCTTCCCTGGATGCAACCTTGCCGGAACCGCTGCAGCCAGAAGTTCTTAGCTCTGCTATCCCGGCAGGAGAATCCGGAAAAGCACAAGTGGCTACAGCGCTCACCAGCGTGACCACCACCTGGATCCGGTCAAGTCCGACTTCCGGAAGAAGAGGGCAGTGGAGTTCCACCACGGCAGCGAGCGTGGCCTACAAGTGGCAGGAGCATCCTCTGATGTCCTTCAGTAGCAGCTCAAGCGAGGAGGACTTCAGGTCCCTCATCTAAGAGACCCAACTACTGGCTGTCTCAAGGACACTTCAAGAGGACCTATGGGAGCCACACCATGGACTGCACCTGATGGGTGAGAGCTAGTTGGCACTTTTTTGTTTGTTTAGTTTGTATTGCCCCCGTTTGACTCTCACCCAGATGGACATGGCTTGTCAGGACTCCCCCCCCCCCATTCTGCAGAAAATTTCCATGTGCGCCTAGCGCGCCTATTTCCCTTCCCTCCCCCCCTTCTCAGGTTATTTGGGAGCCCCCTTTGCAAAGAGGGTTCTCTATTTGCTGCTATTTCATACCATCCATGTGGATTACACATTACCTGTTTGGATTACAAAATTACCTCATGTGGATTACAATTGAATTTTGTGTTCCAGTGTTTTATTATCAAGCAGCCATAAGGAGAGACTCAAACGTATATCTGAGCCTTTTATACTTGCAAATGTGAAATCGCACTAAAATGTTTGAATGCTGTCTTTGCTGTAAAAGAAATCACGGAAAATAAACGTAGTAAATCACTATATGGTAGACGTCCAATGATAATGGGAATCACGGAAGGAAATGGGCGCTAAAATGTATCAAACTTTAATAGCAACAATGTGCAACTAACTTACAAGGGAGAGGGGAGTGGAAACATAATTCATTAAAAATGTGCTGTGGGTACATTTGTATGTGCTAGGCACCGATATTGTCTGTGGGACAATAAATTGATTCAGATCGGTGCCACTAAACGATTAACCAGCACATAGAAAGATCAGCTGTTTAGTGGCCGTACACATAAGATACTAGATTAGCAACGTGCTCAAGCTGAAATTGTATTCAAGGGTCACATGTGCAAGCCCGAAGTGCCCTCAATTCACCACTGCATAGCACGCTAGTATATCAAATGGGGCTCCTGTCGTGTGTCGTGTTTGTTTCATACATTTGGACATGATGACTTAGTGCCTTTTCTATTATTGCCATGGAATTTGTGATTGATGTGCTTTTGTCATTGTTTATTCATTGGTATTGGTATCACTTTGTCTCTCGTTTCAAAACGACATTTGGCGTGTCCCCCTTGTTTGTGTTCTATGTATCCCTATCGGTGCCATTGTTCTTTCATTAATCCTGCCTATAAGTATCCCTATTATCATTTAGGGTTGGAGCGCATACTAGCAAGAGATGCGGCTTCGGTGGTTTGGAGGCGTATACATTACCTGGTGGTGCCGCCTCTGACCCGGCCTGGCCGCGCGTCATGTAGCTCCACCTTCTTTGGGGTGTGGCTAATCCTTTTTAAACTCCCGGCGCTGGCGGCCCCGCGCGGCCATCATAGCGCCGGACTGCACGTTGCCACACACCATCAGTGTGGCAGCGTCTTTTAGATAGGCTATCTGCGCATTGACATTCATCTGCTCCTGATGATTCTTACGATGAAACGCGTCGAGCGTACAATGGTCATAGCGGAGCAGTAGCTATCTCTGTTCCTGGTGATTCAGCTGCGTTTATTTGGCTATGTTCACAATGGTCCATTGCACTATTTTCATATAGGGAGCTCCGGTGCCTGTTAACGTGTCAACTTAGATGAATGTCACATATGTTACACAACAGGAGCCCCATTTGATATACTAGCGTGCTATGCAGTGGTGAATTGAGGGCACTTCGGGCTTGCACATGTGACCCTTGAATACAATTTCAGCTTGAGCACGTTGCTAATCTAGTATCTCATGTGTACGGCCACTAAACAGCTGATCTTTCTATGTGCTGGTTAATCGTTTAGTGGCACCGATCTGAATCAATTTATTGTCCCACAGACAATATCGGTGCCTAGCACATACAAATGTACCCACAGCACATTTTTAATGAATTATGTTTCCACTCCCCTCTCCCTTGTAAGTTAGTTGCACATTGTTGCTATTAAAGTTTGATACATTTTAGCGCCCATTTCCTTCCGTGATTCCCTTTGCTGTAAAAGCAATAATGTTTTTACAGGTTCAGCAACGTTCAAGCACTTTAGCCCATTGTGTGTATTCTTTTTCCGGTAGTGCAATGTGTCCTATTATGCACTTATTGTACGGTGTTTTTAGTAAATTATGCACTTAGCTGGATAGTTAGCAGTGAGCACCTCACTTTTCTACCTCATATGGACTGCCTCTGAGGACTGTACGCCGTGGCCTAGCCTCGTGCGTATGACGCAATCGCGAGTCAATAGTACGTTAAGGATTCGTATACACTTTTGTATGCTAATACTTATGTATTGTGTAGTTTTAACAACGCTGACTGTATGTTGGTATTTTGTGTAGGAATGTTCGCATAACAACAATTATTTTTTAACGTAAACTCGACCGAATAAATTCGTATTAAGACCGAATCTTGTCAAAAATTCATCAAACATTCGCCAAAGCGAATTTTCAATGGTTCGCTCATCTCTACATACAGTATATATTCTTACTAAGAGACTTATAAATGCTATATGTGTGAGGCAACATTTGCCAAAGTTTTGTGAGCCCCTGTGTAGTGTCAGTATATATATTCATCCACTTGCCTTATTTCCATTCCATAAAAAAAAACACAAGTACAACAACTTCCGAAACCATGCACTCTTCAAGCATTCATAATACTTAATACAGTACTTTACCTAATATATACAGATGCAGCCGAGCTAGACTTCATGGTTAACACATTAAGTAAAAAAAATGGCACAAAAAGGTTATCTAACTCTTTCAATTTATTTCAATGGCTTTTGTCAAAAGGTGGCACGAAACAACACTGTGACATGTGTTATCAGAGTTATCAGAGTCAATTTTAGCTTGGTTACATCTGTATATACACACATCAAATAATTAGCTATCAGCAGATACACAGTGCTAAATAGGACATAAATAACTTTATACAGTAAATAATTTTAAAGTGCATAAGCCAAGATCTTTGGTAGTCTAGTTATTGAAGTAGTCAATGCCAATCATAACATCCTTAGAATCTAGTGCACAGAAAAAGGTTTATGAATGAATTCCTGGTGGTCTGTGGAACAGGAGGGTTTAATGAATCTCTAGTAGTAGTACAGAAAGAGAAGAGGTTGATGTCAGTATGCCTGTATAATGTAGTCCAGTAAAGAGGTTTTTGACTCCATCCCTGGTGAGAACTGGGAAGTGGTTAGAGTCTATATTTCTGGTGGTCCATGGTATTGAAGAAATTAATGTCTGAATTCCTGTCGCAGCTTAAAAAGAACACAGTGGCATTGTGTCATAGCTACAAAGCTATAGCTGGGCCATTGAAATAATTAATGTTAAATATTTAGGATTAACAGATGCTAAAATCCACATAGACTAATTTACAGAGATTGCCAAGTACTGAAGACATAAGGTATAAATAGATTAAGGGTGTAACAAAGTAACCGTGGGTCCCCATAGCAAAGCTATGCCATAACCACTTCCATCAAATAAGTTAAGTAAGTTCAGAAAAGTTCATGATAAGTTTACAAGGATAATGCACACAGTGATGTCACAGTACAAGATTGATGTACAAAATGATTTCACCATAAAGGAATAAGGTACACAGTGATGTCACAATACAAAGATATTCTGTTGAGTGATGATACAGGACAGAAATGATACAAACTGTGATGTCATGGTACAGGCATAAAGCCCGCCACACTGCATAGCATAGGATTGACACAAACAGTGTCATCATGTACACGTTTCCTTAAAGCACCGTAAAAAAAAGAAAAAAAAAGATGTCACATGTAAGTACAATGTACACATGATACACAATACGGGAATAAAATAGTGATCACACAACACAGGAATAATATAAAACATGATGTTGTAGAGAAGGGATAATACACACTGATGGAGTGACCATGAGGATCTATACTTGCTGCAATTATTGACTTCTCACAGAAGCATTGTTAGCAGAAGTGTTCAGTAGTCATACAAATGCCTGAGGTGGCCATGCTCAGGGTTGGCAGAATTGGTCCAATTCTTACATCTATTTGTTTTCTGAAGCAGTGGATATGTGTTCTCTGGAATAGAGTATAACATTTTGCCATCTAATAATTCTAAGGAATGGATTTGAAGGATGCACGAAAAGCAATATGCAAGACAATTTCACATGGTTTGATCTGCATCTCGGTCCTGGTGAAGGAAGAACATTAATGCTCTAGCTCACAAATAAAGCTACAGTATATGCAGGAAAATCAATTAAGCCATATTCCAAAATCCAAAGTTTTCCATAAAAGTGTACAATATACAACAGTAAAGGACAATAATAGTGAGATCTGTGTGTTTAGATTGAGATGTTCCAAAAGCAAATATGGATGGACATGGGTCTGCATGTAAATGATGTCTGCAGAGTTTTATATACTGTATAGTATTGTGGAATATAGCTTTGCACTTGAACATTCTTAATTTTTTACTGTATTATACAATCAAAACAAAGGCTTCAATGAAGCCCTACTGTTCCTCTCTACGCCTTTGTTTTCATACCTTGTGTAGCCATGTCATGTTTTTTTTTATTTTATTCCTGACTACTACAGAAAATGATGCTATTCCACATCACTCTCTGGATTGTGGAACAATTTCCATAATTTAGCGATTTCCATAATTTACTATATGGACCATCATATGGACGCACCTCATGTATGCCCCTGGATAGTCTCTATATGTATAGCTCTGCCATGTGGGCTAACACTGTCAATTGTTGGAATAGCTAGAGTTTGCATTTTGTATTAAAGTATATTTATAGTGTAGATTCAAAGCTATGATGCCAAACAGTGTGAATGTTACTGTAGGGTGTGAATTCCACATTGCAATTAGCAGGATGTAGAACAATATCCACTTAATAAGACACCCCAAATTACTTCATATTTTCCCATTTAGCAACCTTAATATAATTATAGTAGTCCCTCGTGTCATTAACATCATTTCAGTTTTATTCACCTCATAAATCAAATTGAAAAGATTTAATTTACAAGATTCAGTTATATCGTTAAGTGGTTCCATGAATCAAGAGGGATGTTAATTCTATTACTGTATTTATCTCTATAGTGCGGATTACATCACATTTCTGCAACAACAAACCCAACTTTGCACTTGGTAAATTAGGGACCGTCCCTGGGAGATTGCCCATTTATGGGAGGGGTTTACATAATCCCCACTCATTTCAGGCCCAGGACAGTCCAAATTTGCAGACATTTTTCCCTCAATATCCTCATGTTTTATCCTATTTTGTCTTATATTGCAGTACAAGCTAAATGAAATCTTTTACTCTCTCCAGCTTCTCACAAACCTATGTTTTTCCACCGCCTGGCCAGCAGCAGAAGACCAAGAAAGCCATCTATTAGCCATCTATCTTTATTATAATGTTAAGCAATAGCTATATATTCCAATGCATTGCTGTCTGTCCATGTAAGATGCACAGGCAGTTGTTAGAACATACGACAGGTACATGTTAACAGGAGTTCACACAGAACACACCTGAGGCCTTTGTTAGGCCCAGGACTATCCCCAGAAACTATGTGCTCAGGATCAAACAGAGAATTGACTCCCACTCCCTTCTTCTGCTAAGATTGCTATTGATCACTGCATCATGTAGGTTAAATGGCCAAGATCAAAGTATTTTCCATTCATGGCCATTTCTGTGGATTAGGCACTGTCAGTCACATTTGATTGTGTGTCACAGCGTACAGTACTGGACGCCATGCTTAGGCTTCCTGTTATGAGCTGTCTGATCTAGGTCCAACCTCTGACACCCCCACGAGTGCTAAGCCTATGCATGATTACCTGCATATAACAAAAGGAGTGGAATTCCAGGACCTGTATAGTGCCCAAGACTATAGTAGCACTTCACAAAGCAATACTATGAAGGAACACTGCAGACCCATATTTCTAGTGCGGTTCCAGAGACTTACTGTGGTGAGAAATAATAAAACCCTTTTAATGTAATATTACTGGTACAATTTACTTTAAAATCATCTGGTCAATTCCACACATTAGCTGTTTCCTATGGCCCTTACTTCCCTACTGTCCTTTGTTTTATTTCCCATCAGGCAAGTCTCCTGCCCAGCTAGGAATCTCTCAAATAGGAGCAACTAATCATTGATTGCCTCTGCCAGAAGAACAGTAATCTCTGATTATTTTTAATTTTAGATAATAACAGTTTTAAGTGGATATCTTTTTTCTATGTAACAAATCTTGTTGAGAATATGTCAACATCTATTGCAAATTTGCAAAAATGTGACATGCAATTAATACAGATATGATCCAACAGTATAAATGGGTACTGGGATGGGGTTGATGAATTACATTCTAATACATACCTTTTAAACCTGCGGGTCATGGGTCAGACCCCACAGAAGAACTACCATAGCACAAGAAGCAAAAAAAAGTTACTGTGCATTGCAACCTATTGTAAATGGGGCTGTGTAGCCACAGATTAGTCTGAGTACTCATGGTACCGCTTGACTATCATCAAAAACATCTACAATGGGATTGTGAGCATCAAAGTTGGACCATGGAGCAATGGAAGAAGGTGACCTGGTCTGATTTATTATGTTTCACATATGGTGCATGAGCATTGCTTACCTGGGGAACAGATGGTTCTAGGATGCACTATGGGAAGAAGGAAAGTCAGTGGAGGCTGTGTGATGCTCTGGGATATGTTCTGCTGGGTTATGTTCTGTGGCTGTTACCCATACATTGTTGTAGCCCAAGTACACCGCTTCATAGCAACAGAATTTTCTAATGACAATAGCCTCTTTCAGCAGGACAATGCACTCTGCCACACTGCAAATATTGTTAAGGAAAGGTTTGAGGAACATTGTAAAAGTTTAAGGTGTTGGCTAGGGTTCCAAGTTTCTCAGATCTCACTCTGAGGGATGTGCTAAATAGGTCTTAAAGAACCTGTTGCTTACATCTTAGTGCCAGATACTGTACCACAGAACACATTCAAAACTCTTGAGGAGTCAATGTCTCAATAGATCATTTTTGTTTTGGTGGCATGAGGGAAACTACACATATTAGACATGTGGTTTTATTACTATGACAATCTAAATTGAATGGATTGGATCAGGAATGGCCAACCTGCTGCTCTCCAGCTGTTGTAAAACTGCAATTCCCACCATGCCCTGCTGTAGGCTGATAGCAGTAGGCAGTCTGGGCATGCTGGGAGTTGTAGTTTTGCAACAGCTGGAGAGCCACAGGTTGGTCATCCCTGGATTAGACAATGGCCACCATTACTTTTTTACTAATATACTGTAGGCTTTAAAAGAGAAAAAATATTACTTTCTCTCTACTTTTAAGAAGTTTAAGAGGATGAAAGAGGAAGCAGATACGGAATAGAGGCCATTTTACATTATTCATTAGTGTACATCTGTATCCAATGACTGATGAATTCCCTATGGCTAAAAAACAGCTCGTAACTGGTGATTGATCTTGGCCTATAGCAGAAACTATGTAAATTTTCATTTACTATTTAAGTCCTGTTTCTTCCTGGTCATTCTTTTTCAACATGGTGACAATGAAGTCTCTCAATTTACCATGAGGTAGTTAAGAAATGATCTATCAGTGTCTATTACTTCAAGACAAATGTAGTCTTCCAGCCAGCCATGTTGACATTTACTCCTGACTTGTCAAGAGTTTACAGATTAACATTGTGTTACGCGGGCGGCATTTGCAGCTTTTCTTTGAAAAATCACTTTTCACAGTAAATTCATGCAAATAAATACTGTGCCATCATTAGTTCTGTAGTTTTATACAAAAAAGTCAGACAAAAGAGTATCGCATGGTGCTGTTTTGTCTCGAAAAATGTGGCGCCCCATAAGGAAAAAACGATTGACCCATTACAGTCAATGGGGTCTATCAGATGCTGTTTGTGTCCACTATACAATGGATGTGGCACTTCCATTATCATACTGCTTGAAAAGCACTATATTGCTATTCCATATATTCTTATATTTTTATATATTCTTCTCCAGTTTTCTGCAATTACCATATTTTTCGTTTTTATAAGATGCACGCCAGATTTTAGAGTAGGAAAATAAGAAAAATATATTTTTCATCAGATCTTCATATCAGACCCCCATAAATATCAGGACATCACATCAGACCCCAATATCAGCCCTCCATATCAGAACCCCATCAGCCCTCCATGTCAGAACCCCATCAGACCTCAGATCAGCCCTTTCAGACCCCCATCAGACCTCAGATCAGCCCTTTCAGACCCCCATCAGACCTCAGATCAGCCCTTTAAGACCCCCATCAGCCCTTTCAGACCCCCATCAGCCCTTTTAGATCCCCCTCAGATGTCAAATCAGCCCTTTTTAGACCCCATTAGCCCTTTGTAGACCCCCATAAGGAATTTCAGACCCCCATCAGACTAAAATAAAAAAATCTGCTTACCTCTCCTGCGCCACGGCTCCTCTTCATCTCAGCAGCAGTCTTCCTTCCTTCTTCTCTGGCCGGCGCTGAACTGTCACCGGACTGCTTTCAGCATCAGGTCATAGTGCACGCACTGAAGCTGTATGGGGTCAGAACAGTGCAGCGCCGACAGGAGAAGAAGGAGGAGCACCGGCCCCAGCAAGATGACCAGGGAGGGTAAGTATCTTCCCCGTTCCCGGCACCTAATGTATACTAATGAGCCATTAGTATAACCATAATGGAAGTGCTCACTAGTATTCGCTTTATAAGACGCACGGCCATTTCTCCCCCTCACTTTTGGAGGAAAAAAAGTGCATCTTATAAAGCAAAAAATATGGTAATACAGCTTGAAACGGTTAAGCTCTCATTGCAGAGAGGTGTGCTATTGTATTTTCTGGAATCAATCGGATTTGTCATTTTTAATACATTTTCAATTAAAAATAATCCCCATAGAAATGAATGGAAGAATTTTGTGATTAATACAGGCCGAACCGTTTAATGTACAGACTCTGTTCAAACTCCATTTCGAAGCCCTCGTTGCTGAAACGTATGCTGTGTATTTTTGAGTTGTCATTTTTAATACATTTTCGACTAAAAATAAAATGGCAGAATTCTGCGATTAACACAGCCTGAACCATTTAACGCATGTGTGCTGGTATTGAATATAATTATAAATTACTATGACATAGATACGCTTGGTGTCAGTATACACTGCACCTCTGTTATTATATTCATTACATTTAAAATAACACACACCAACCACACTATTATGCAGAGATTACTATACACTTTAAACTGTGCTATTACATTACAATTTTACATACTACAATTCAGACAAATTTGGTGTGAGTATATACCACACTTTTTGCATGACATTTAAAATAATGCACATTAATAATTTTGTTTTTGACTGTGCAATAATCACCACATAGTGTTGCAGTATTCACTACAATTCGATATTCTGTATGCTATGATTTAGATACACTTGGTTTCAGTGTAGACTGCACCTCTAGCATTATAATCATTATATTAAAAATGACACACACCAACCACAGTATTATACAGACATTACTATGTAGTTTTAACTGTGCCATTACATGTTACAATTGTGCATACTACAATGCAGACATATTTAGTTTCACGCGCTCAGATGCTGTAGTAAGGATTGACCACAGCATCTGAAGTGTAAAATGTCCATGACCGCCATTACCACCAGTCGCGGACATTAGCCGCGGGTGTGCTGTATGAAACAGCAGCACCCCGCGGCTATGGTGCCTGCTCCGCTCAGGAGTGAGTGTCATCTTTAAAGACCCGGCCAGTGCCGTACTAGTATGCCGCTGGTCTGGAAGGGATTAAAACTGAACTTTTAATACCCTTTAATAAAAACAAAACAAAAAAAAAAACACCTAAAAAGAAATCCCTAAATATGTCCCTACCTAAAGAGGACCACACATGCTGATAAGGGGGATCCCACTGTCTTCGAGTTTATCCCTGCAATGCCCTTACAGGCATATTGTTATTATTTCGGTATTCAATTCTCTTGAACCTTGATTTATTGTTTTGATCCTTCTACTGCCTTCTTTGCACCCCAATAGTTATCAGCATTGGATGCCAAGCTTAAGGATACCATTATGAGCTGTCTGACTTAGATCCAACCTCTGATACCCCCACCCCCATCATTAGGTAAGGACACTTAGCAACTTATTTAGGGATTTCTTTTGGGGTGTTTTTTTGTTTTTATCAAAGTGTATTAAAAATTAAGTTCGAAAGGAAATTTTGATTTCTGCTCACTAATTCCCCTTTTGCATTGTGGTGTTCTAGTTCTGTGATTCTATACTGAATAGAGACAATTTTCTGGCCTTGCATTTATTTATGCCCCCTGTCCTCCCTGGCCTTTGTCCACCTCTGTTCTGACTCTGGTGATATAACCTGACGATGAAATATCTATACAGGGAATGAGCTACCAGACAACCAACTACTGGAGTACCAGGGCCAAATGCACTACATACAGTTGATTTTCAAATTGCACTGGAAAGGGATATTATAAGAAAAATTTGTCTGATATAGTTATTTTTCTGGATATCTGAAAAACACGCTTTTTAAAGTAGATATGTCTATCATATTTGCTGCATTGTGAAATTATTAAATTATTAAAATGGAGTTTTGGAACTTTTTTATCCTGCATTGTATGATGTACTCCATTTAAGTACTCTCAGCATCAGGATACATGCTCCATACTAAATACCCCACTCACACACCCCACTATTACATTACATGGTTACATTCTTGCATTATAACATATTATTGCATTATAAGATATTTCCCTATTCATGGGACAATATATCCTATTGCATTTATGTTGTTGCCATTATTCACCAATATGTAAAAAAAATCCTTTATTTCCATGATAAATGGGTTCTACCTTTGGTTTACTTGTTCTGGCAAGTCTGCAGAGGAGCCTTGTATTTATAGCTTTTATATCAACAACTATTCAGAGGTCATGCAGCACTGGTGCATCACTTCTGGAACCTTGACAATAATTCTCCTTGAGTACCTCATATATACCAGTAAGCTGACTGTGAAATGTATTCGTGTAGCTTTTTATATCTGCCTTGTGAATTCACGCAATGGAAATTTGTATCATTAGATTCTGCAGATCATACAATTGTTTAAATGATATTCTTTTTTATCTATTTTAATGTATAAAATATTTTATTAAAAATTGTGCAGACTTGTATTTTTTGCATTGAGTTATTATTGAAGCTTTTACATGTCCACATATTTGTCAGCATTTATTTTATAGAATATAGAGAATCTATATTGTAGCCTGTAGTGCACAGTATAAAATATCATTATTATACCTTGGAGCCATTGTGACAATCTACATACTGTAAATTTAGGTATAAACATGCTTATTTTAGACTTTGCTCATATATTCTTTATTGCTGGGAAATATCCACAGTACTGTTTACAGAATAGCTGTAGTAAAAGAATATAAACTTATCTTCCCTAGATATACACTATTATAAACCTAATATATGACATATCTCATAGGAAATAAGGATGAATACACATCCAGCTCCATGCTTTGGAATCGGTCTGTTTCGGTGGAAAGCACATGGATTTCTAAGTCCTATTCTGATCAATGAAACTGAATGGAACACAATTTGCCATGTGTGAGGGCACCCTTAGTGTCCAACCATTCAGAGCAAAAACTAAAACACCGACTGGCTTGCTATTGGCAATAAAGCCAATATTTTCAGACAAATGTCACAATGGATATTGGATTTGTGCGATCATATTTATATAAAACTATGATTAAGTTCCATAAATTTAATTAAAAAACATGATTACTAGAACTATACTATTTACAGATTTTTAGTCTACTTTTTCAAATGGCTACAAGAAGTAGATTACCGTGATATATAGGTGGCGATTTTATGACCATCAGCAACACCATCATAGAACGTGATGGTATTTCATTATGACTAGTGGAGTTACAAGTTCCAGAGCTTGCATATCCTGAGAATAAATGGACTACAGTGGCACTGTGGCCTCTTCAAGTTCCTCCCTGCATAGCAGTGCTCTTGATCTCTGAGGCTATAAGTAAAGGCACTTAATTCACCAGATATGTGTAAGCATGATACCAGTACTGATGTACCCTGTTTTTTAATGGAATTACAATAAAGTCGGATTTTTATCCTCTAAAACAGAGCTTGATCTTTCACTTTCTTACATGCTGACAATGTCATAGTGGGTTGGAATCCTTACAACCTTTATAAGAGTGGAAAGACAAATGGTGAGCTTTTTTCTTCTAACTCTGGTTTTCTACCACTCTACAAGGGATCATACATTATAGACACAAGCTGTTTGGCCCACCCCTGAGTTATATGTATGGCTTCCCACTCTAGGATGACAGAATAAAGCAGCCGTACACAGACATAATTTAAGGTGATTTAACTGATCTCACATGGGGCAACAAGCTCGATGATTACAATAGTCTTTTGAAGGCAACAGGCATTTTACAGACATAACCACAGACCTCTCTCCACAAAGCACTGAAACATAAAGTCTGCACATTTTGCAACAAGCAATTCTAGGTTGGATATGTCTGTCCCTAAACCACTCTACACATCCTATTCAGTCACACTATGCCCTTCCTCACTGCACACAGCCGCTTGCATAGAGTTGTTTAAAGGTGGAAGGCTGGCAAGTCTTGGTCACAGGCTTTACTATTATAATGACCTTAGCTGTCATCACAATATAAAGGCTAGGTGCCTTCTTTCTATTCCTTAGCTTCAACCTCAACTTCTCTACAGAGCTTACCTTTTTGCCATAGGTAAGTTCTGAGATGGTGCATCTTTAGGACTAGTGCCTCTAACCTCCACTGCTAGCTTGCTATATGTAGGAATCTGCAGGGTCTTCCAACTGACACTCAGTTTTAGGCACACCTACAGCCATATTCTCTCAGTAAAGCTCCAGGGCCATCATAACGAGTTCACATGACTAAAATTTCCAACAGCAATATTACAATTGTCCACCAAGTGACCCCAATGCTGTTTACAACATACACATATGCAGTGGAGTACATTCATCTCACACTGCAGCCCAATATCAATAATATATTTCTGATTGTGCATAGTATAACTCACCTGCAATATCCGTTGCATTCTTCCCAAGCCAATATGACCCACTAAGAATGGTGATAATCATAATCTGCCTGCAGCATTTTACATTAGTATATAGCAATGATTTGAGCCTGTACAGGGTAATTTCTTAGCAGTATAAGACCCAAATCTCATAATTAAACAGACTTCAGTCTTACATTTGTCCAAAACTTCACACTTCAACAATTTTGTGACCACTGCAAAAGAGTCATAATGGTAACCCCTAGCAAACTTAAAAAAAAAAAAAAAAAATATATATATATATATATATATATATATATATATACAGTACAGACCAAAAGTTTGGACACACCTTCTCATTTAAAGAGTTTTCTGTATTTTCATGACTATGAAAGTTGTGGATTCACACTGAAGGCATCAAAACTATGAATTAACACATGTGGAATTATATACTTAACAAAACAGTGTGAAACAACTGAAAATATGTCTTATATTCTAGGTTCTTCAAAGTAGCCACCTTTTGCTTTGATTACTGCTTTGCACACTCTTGGCATTCTCTTGATGAGCTTCAAGAGGTAGTCACCTGAAATGGTATTCCAACAGTTTTGAAGGAGTTTTCAGAGATGCTTAGCACTTGTTGGCCCTTTTGCCTTCACTCTGCGGTCCAGCTCACCCCAAACCACCTCGATTGGGTTCAGGTCTGGTGACTGTGGAGGCCAGGTCATCTGGCGTAGCACCCCATCACTCTCTTTCTTGGTCAAATAGCCCTTATACAGCCTGGAGATGTGTTTGGGGTCATTGTCCTGTTGATAAATAAATGATGGTCCAACTAAATGCAAATCGGATGGAATAGCATGCCGCTGCAAGATGCTGTGGTAGTCATGCTGGTTCAGTATGCCTTCAATTTTGAATAAATCCCCAACAGTGTCACCAGCAAAGCACCCCCACACCATCACACCTCCTCCTCCATGCTTCACGGTGGGAACCAGGCATGTAGAGTCCATCCATTCACCTTTTCTGCGTCGCACAAAGACACGGTTGGAACCAAAGATCTCAAATTTGGACACATCAGACCAAAGCACAGATTTCTACTGGTCTAATGTCCATTCCTTGTGTTCTTTAGCCCAAACAAGTCTCTTCTGTTTGTTGCCTGTTCTTAGCAGTGGTTTCCTAACAGCTATTTTACCATGAAGGCCTGCTGCACACAGTCTCCTCTTAACAGTTGTTGTAGAGATGTGTCTGCTGCTATAACTCTGTGTGGCATTGACCTGGTCTCTAATCTGAGCTGCTGGTAACCTGCCATTTCTGAGGCCGGTGACTTGGATGAACTTATCCTCCGCAGCAGAGGTGACTCTTGGTCTTCCTTTCCTGGGGTGGTTCTCATGTGAGCCAGTTTCTTTGTAGCGCTTGATGGTTTTTGCGACTGCACTTGGGGACACTTTCAAAGTTTTCCCAATTTTTCGGACTGACTGACCTTCATTTCTTAAAGTAATGATGGCCATTTGTTTTTCTTTTCTTAGCTGCTTTTTTCTTGCCATAATACAAATTCTAACAATCTATTCAGTAGGACTATCAGCTGTGTATCCACCTGACTTCTGCCCAACACAACTCATGGTCCCAACCCCATTTATAAGGCAAGAAATCCCACTTATTAAACCTGACAGGGCACACCTGTGAAGTGAAAACCATTTCAGGTGACTACCTCTTGAAGCTCATCAAGAGAATACCAAGAGTATGCAAAGCAGTAATCAAAGCAAAAGGTGGCTACTTTGAAGAACCTAGAATATAAGACATATTTTCAGTTGTTTCACACTTTTTTGTTAAGTATATAATTCCACATGTGTTAATTCATAGTTTTGATGCCTTCAGTGTGAATCTACAATTTTCATAGTCATGAAAATACAGAAAACTCTTTGAATGAGAAGGTGTGTCCAAACTTTTGGTCTGTACTGTATATATATATATATATATATATATATAATTTATTTTTGTAAGAGTAGCAATGGCTATTCTTACATGTTAGTAGATTGTTTTCCTATGAAAATTATACCTAGTGGATGATGGAAAATGGACACCTAGTTGGCACCTGCTAACCCTCTTGCTCCACATAACAGCAAGAATCTCAAGGCTGCACTGAGTTTCTGAATGAGAAAAGTGCATAAAATATTTTTGTTGTTTGTAGACTATATTAGCTAAGGATTTAATTTGCACTATATTGTGATTAGGTAGATCTTGAAGTATTTTTTCTCATTTTTTTCCTTTAAAATAAATATTTCAAACGTGCTACAAACTGTCAACTTAGACAGCAATAAATGCACTGAAAGCAGAAGATATGTTCTTGTGTCAGATATTACATAGAGAGATTATAACAAAACACTTTTTAGAAGCACTCTTAGACCACTAACCATGGAACAATCTGTATGTCAGTTCAGGATGTAATTACAGAGATGCTTGGGCTGAGATACTTGTTTCCTAGCACATGAGAATAGCATTTGTACAGATATGAAAGTGGAAAGATATAAATAGGTTAACACAAAAGAAACTGCAAGAAGCACTATAAATATTGCTTTTAGGTGCCGGCTATTGAAAAACAGGAAGAAAAATTTCACAATGCAACTTTTTTGCATAATTAAACTTTTTTATGTTAATTCATTTTTTAATCACAGCAAACCAACAAGGAATATTATGGGCAAATACATTTTTACCTGTGCCCTATGACCAAGCCAGTAAGCCATATAGAAAAACTTAAAATGTGGTCCTCTGCTTTAATCAGAAAGGGTAATTTTAGAAATTTCATTTTGGCAGTACTAGGCCATTGAAAATTAAATGTCACATAATGCCCTTCTGCAGCAGTCAGCACAGAGAGATAACATTTCTATATACATAGGTAAGGTTTTGTCACTTTACTGCAGGTGTTAAGGGAAGGTCTTATCTGCAAGTATATTAGTCAGTGTAGAATTGGGATAACAGTAGAACACCTATATTGTTTTCTTGATAGAGATAAATAAAGATTTCCACAGAAGAAAATTGCATTGATTAGTGTAGTGCGTAATGCTCTAATGGAGTTGCCAACCCCCTTCCATCTCTGGTTGGAGTAAATGAAAAGTTAAGGCTGTATGACACTGGCCAATTTTTCTGCCGATAATCAGTAATGATCGTTAGCGATCACCTTGCATTGCAATTATGCTGCAGATTGCCCGATGAACGCTCTTGACAATCGCTTGCTGGTCTGCCTGTGTAATACAGGCTTTACATGTGGCTGTTTGTTATGCTAAAAGTCTAAACAAAGATTGAGTTAAAGAGCCAAGAGTAGAATACATGAAATTACGTAAAAATAGTATATCCAATAATTTTTGGTAAATAAATTGCATACAATATTCACATATAGGTTGTTATTAAATGATAAAAAAAACAATAGTAGTATCCCATTGACATTCAGTTACCGAAGACTCAGAGCTTGTTGCCTCTGTATCCTCTTCTGACTACTTGTCAAAAAAAGAGGGCAGTATTATTCTCTGGATGTGTTTTTCTCATATTACAAGCCTAAAGCTGGACTTCACTTCTCATGAGCTGCCTCTATGGTACATACAGCATGCTCTTGATACATATATTTAATATGGGTTATGTAGTAAAGTGGCATGATAAATATTTAGGACAATCCATGCAATTTGGCTTTCTGCCTACTCTTCCATGTTAATATATCACATAAATATTAAAAATAAAGAGACAACTTAAATGGGGTAATTTGTCAAACTACTCATAGAAACCAATCGGATTCCACCTTTCAATTTTGACAGCTCCTTTGGAAAATGAAAGGTGAAAACTGATTGGTTGCTATGGGCAACTAAGCCAGTTCTACTTTACACCAGTTTGATAAATGACCACCCAAAGTGTTTTTCTGGGAGTTAAATAGTTACCCATCTTCAGAATAGGCCCTCAATAGCATATCAGTGTAGGTTTGACTCTTAGCATCCTCATCGATTAGCTAGTCACTAGTCCAAGCTAGTCCAAGTGCTGTGGCCTCTTGGTGTTGCAGCTTCATCCCAAAGGCACAAAGGCTATGTGACCTATAGATGCGATATCACATATCTACGAAGAGGCTGCAGAGCTCAACCAAGCACTGCAGCCCCTTCCAACAGATGATCAGTAGTGGTGACGGGAGTCAGAATCCCACGGATCTGATATTGATGTTTTGTCCATTCCAAGGATTTTAGTTGAGATCTAAAGCCTATGTGTGAGCTCTGTTATCTATTGTTCACTTTCAAATCAATAGAGCTGTACCTTTCATTATAATAGCTGTCATGTTTGCTATATTTCCAGTGGATTTAAAATTCAGAAAAAAAAAACTAAAAACTATTGGGGTAATTTATTAAACTGATGTAAAGTAGAACTGGCTTAGTTGCCCATAGCAACCAGCCAGATTTCACCTTTCATTTTTGACAGCTCCTTTGGAAAATGAAAGGTGGAAACTGATTGGTTGCTATGAGCAAGTAAGCCAGTTCTACTTTACACCAGTTTGATAAATGACCCCATATATGTATAATCTGGAATATAATTTTACTTTTTGTCACTAAGTTAAAGGTAGGTCAGGCATAGAGTGGGGGCAGTGGTGTATTTACAATTTATACACACCACACAGCTGCTATGGGGTCCAGGGGGATAGGGAACTGTTTCTCCTGTTCCCAACATAGATTTACACATTTTCCTACAGCAACCTCTAGGGGAGCTCAGTATATATATATATATATATATATATATATATATATATATATATATCTTCTCTCTGCAACGACACACAGAAACATTAAATGAAATAGATGAAATATACCCAGGCGAAGCCAGCTCTTTCTGAGTGCAGTGGTAGCTATAAATTCCTATGCATTGTGCTCCCTCTAGTGGTAGCTACAGAAAGACTGTTTTATGATCTGCTATAAAAAATAAATCAGAGGATTTAGAGATTTAGAGCTGCATGGGGGGAATTTTATTAGTGTATTTATCCCAGTTGCAAAATATGGTGTTAGTTTAATTGGGGAAGATGGGGTTGTTTTTTAATTTAACCACTTCCCGTCCGCTCATAGTACATAAACGTCCGGGAAGTGGTTATCTATCTCTGAATGGACGTTTCTGAACGTCCATTCAGAGATAGCAGCTGCACGCTAATTGTGCAGCTGCACAATGGGGTACCTGCTGTCAGTGACAGCAGGGTACCCCAAAGAGAGGGCAGGGACCGTTCCCAGGGGTCCCTGCCTTGTAGATCGCTGTATACCCAGCGCTATTGCGCTTCCTGTTCCGGCCCGGCGGTCACGTGATCTCTCATAGACCTGATCAGCCCTGCACTGAGGCTGTACAGCATAGTATTATGCTGTACAGCCTCTCTGGGGATGTATTTCCCCTGTAACTGGGGCTACTATGTCAGCCCCAGTTACAGGAGAAATCAAGTGTAAAATAAATAAATAAGTGAAGTTAAATGTCCCCCTGAGTGTAAAATAAAAAATAAAAAACATAAAAAAATAGAGTATTATAAAAAAAAATCACATATACAGTACAGACCAAAAGTTTAGACACACCTTCTCATTCAAAGAGTTTTCTGTATTTTCATGACTATGAAAACTGTACATTCACATCAAAACTATGAATTAACATATGTGGAGTTATATACTTAACAAAAAAGTGTGAAACAACTGAAAATATGTCTTATATTCTAGGTTCTTCAAAGTAGCCACCTTTTGCTTTGATTACTGCTTTGCACACTCTTGGTATTCTCTTGATGAGCTTCAAGAGGTAGTCACCTGAAATGGTTTTCACTTCACAGGTGTGCCCTGTCAGGTTTAATAAGTGGGATTTCTTGCCTTATAAATGGGGTTGGGACCATGAGTTGTGTTGGGCAGAAGTCAGGTGGATACACAGCTGATAGTCCTACTGAATAGATTGTTAGAATTTGTATTATGGCAAGAAAAAAGCAGCTAAGAAAAGAAAAACAAATGGCCATCATTACTTTAAGAAATGAAGGTCAGTCAGTCCGAAAAATTGGGAAAACTTTGAAAGTGTCCCCAAGTGCAGTCGCAAAAACCATCAAGCGCTACAAAGAAACTGGCTCACATGAGAACCACCCCAGGAAAGGAAGACCAAGAGTCACCTCTGCTGCGGAGGATAAGTTCATCCAAGTCACCGGCCTCAGAAATGGCAGGTTACCAGCAGCTCAGATTAGAGACCAGGTCAATGCCACACAGAGTTATAGCAGCAGACACATCTCTACAACAACTGTTAAGAGGAGACTGTGTGCAGCAGGCCTTCATGGTAAAATAGCTGCTAGGAAACCACTGCTAAGAACAGGCAACAAGCAGAAGAGACTTGTTTGGGCTAAAGAACACAAGGAATGGACATTAGACCAGTGGAAATCTGTGCTTTGGTCTGATGTGTCCAAATTTGAGATCTTTGGTTCCAACCGTGTCTTTGTGCGACGCAGAAAAGGTGAATGGATGGACTCTACATGCCTGGTTCCCACCGTGAAGCATGGAGGAGGAGGTGTGATGGTGTGGGGGTGCTTTGCTGGTGATACTGTTGGGGATTTATTCAAAGGAGAGTGATGGGGTGCTACGCCAGATGACCTGGCCTCCACAGTCACCAGATGTGAACCCAATCAAGATGGTTTGGGGTGAGCTGGACCGCAAAGTGAAGGCAAAAGGGTCAACAAGTGCTAAGCATCTCTGGGAACTCCTTCAAGACTGTTGGAATACCATTTCAGGTGACTACCTCTTGAAGCTCATCAAGAGAATGCCAAGAATGTGCAAAGCAGTAAAAAAAAATATAGAAAAATGCCCCTAAACTGCTTTTTTTTTGTTAACCTCCCAAAAATTAGATTAAAAAGTGATCAGAAAGCCGGATGTTCCCCAAAATGGTGCTAATAAAAATCACAGCTTGTCCCGCAAAAAATAAGACCTCACGCAGCTCAGTCCACAAAAAAATTTAAAAGTTATTACTCTTACAAACCAGGACAAAAAAATCCATGTTAGAAAATGCAGATGCTGCTTCTCCCCTTCTGAGCCCTGGCGTATCCCCAAATAACAGTTTACAACCACATGTGGGGTGTGGTTTTGTTGTTAACCCTTGATGTGTTACAGGAAAAAATTATTAAAATGGAAAATCTATTTTGCTTTAATTTCTGTGGAATACTTAAAGGGTTAACAACATTTCTAAAATCAGTTTTGAATAGTTTGAGGGGTGTAGTTTCTAAAATGGGGTCATTTATGGGTGGTTTCTATTATGTAAGCCTCACAAAGTGACTTCAGAACTGAACTGGTCCTTAAAAAAGTTGATTTTGCAAATTTGCAAAAATTGTGTCTAAAATTCTAAACCTTCTACTGTCCTAAAAAAAATAAAATGACACTACCAAAATGATGCCAACATAAAGTAGACATATGGGGAATGTAAATTAAAAAGGATTTGATGGGGCATCACTATCTGTCTTAAAAGCAGAGAGATTGAAATTTAGAAAACAGTGAATTTTTTCAAATTTTCGTTAACTTTTGGATTTTTTAATAAATAAAATTAAAACTTATCGACTCAAATTTACCATTAACTTAAAGTACAGTGTGTCACGAGAAAACATTCTCATAATCGCTTGGATAAGTAAAAGCGTTCCAAAGTTATTACCAAATGAAATGACACATGTCAGATTTGTAAAATTAGGCCTGGTCAGGAAGGGGGGAAATGGCCCAGATCTGAAGTGGTTAAAAAAAAATAATCTAAATAAAAAAATATAAATTTAACATAAATCTGACTTGGAGGGAATGATTTAGTATTGATGTTACACTGGTTACAATTTTATGATGTTACGCATGCTTATCATACTTATAAATAAAAGGCAAGTCGTGTTGCCCACAATTAGTGTTCAGCAAAGTGAGCTTCAGATGATTCATCAGAAGTTGCTTCGTTCAAAGCTTCGTAATAATACTGTAGAATGTAAGGGCTCCAATGAGCCGAAGTTAGTTATTTACAAAGTCGCGTGTGACTTTGTTCAATAACTTCAGTAATTGATTTTTAAAGTGGAAAACCACTTTAAAACTTGAAACCGAACTCGGCTTTGGTTTCGACTAGTACCTCAGCTCATTTTGCTTTTCAGCAATTCCTTCTAATACGCATGCATGACTGGCTGAGTGTGCATGTGTTCTCAAAAGGGAGAAGAGAATGAAGGTGCTGCCACACTTTGTTATAAAAACTGTATAGCGCTTTTTTTTGCAACAACACATGTGCATTTATGCTGCATTTCCTTCCAATAAGGTAAAAAAGCAGCTCACACAGCAAACTTGATGTATGTTAATGTATTTCAATTTGTAATTAATCTGATTTGAGTTTGCTGTATATGATTAGCTTTTTTCCCTTGCGGCGAGGAAATGCAGCATAAATGCAAAAAACACTTGCGTTATTTAGGTGTGTTTTTTTGCTGCACAGTGTGTCACAGAACCCAGAGCTGCTGCCAGACATCTCCAGTGGTGACAAAAGAGTCAGGCAAGTTGAACTTCAACATGTCCAATCCTCCTTTCCTCTACATCCGCCATCAGAAGGGTCTGAATATCGTCATTAATATTAAATGGTTGGCTTGTCCACAGACGTATTACAAATCCATGTTGTAAAAGTCAGTAATACGGTTCCAATGCTGCTGTGCACCCAGACTAGATTTCTTTATGACTTTTATATGATTCCACAAGGAAACACAATTTTTCATGGTCCATAGTGTGTCTTATAAACAGGCATTCGCTCCTAGAAGCATTGCTTCTAGATTACAAATGTGATGAACCACAGGGGCACCCTATAGCAGCACACTGACTGACTATGGATACAAATCCTTCGGGACACCATATTTTATGGGGCATGCAGCAATATCAGAAAGAACACTTTCGGTAAATTTGCAAGAACACTTAAATTGAGAAATATGCACAGCTAGTAAACTAATTAAAAAATTAGATTATAAAAATATATTACAATATTTTCCCCTGTGTGATGTTTTATGAGTTTTTTTCGTATATAAAATTTGAATACAAAAGAGCAACAATAGTCAATGACCATTGCGTGCAACTTTGATAATAATGTCAATTTAATACAAGGAAAATACAAGTGGCGCAGATTCCATGATGGAGTTGATCCTAAGAATCAAATGTCATATTTTTCAGTGCGCATATTTTCACAGGAGCCAAACAAAGATGGCTTCTCTGCTTACACAGAAACTTCCTCTCTATTCCCCCCCGTGCCAGATTTGAAATATGACTGCTTATAAAAAAAACAATAGCATAGACTTCTGATAAACACTGCAATTAGATTTCACAGCAGTACACAGGGAAATGGAATGCATGCTATGAAAGTACAGTCTCATGCCTTTAAGGTAAAGAAAGAAGAGTTATTGATTATGCTTGGTCCAGTACGGAATAGAAAGCACAATGTTACCTGAATGAAACCCTGTGGATTTTGTTGACTCAGCCACGTAGATCAGAACGCGCCATAAACATGTTTATGTTCTACCACATTGAAATTACCTGCAGCAATGACTTGTCGTTATCTTTAATTTGCTGTTACCTTCTGCAGTCAGATGCTAGAAGATGCTAATGAAATCACCTGCTTTAATAGGTTCAGGCTTCTTCCTAGTAGGATGTCAATTCAAAGCAAATGTGCTACCCGGATCATGTTACGTTCCGTTATGCTCAGCTTACTGCATCCACTTTGCAGCTGTTCTGTTTAAACTGCTTTTGGCTTATTCCCCAGATTGCGGAAATTTAAAGTCTTTATTTTATTTCCCCTAAGGTTGTTGGGACACAGAGAAGCAGGGAAGTGGCGTATGCTGTGCCCTGCTATCTGGGCTATCTTTGATTAGAACTAAACAACAGATATTAATTCACTGGTTGAGATAAACGGCTGTTAATATTGTCTCCGTGATTTGTATTTGTATATTTCGTGCCAAGTTTGTAACCAAGAATTTTGGATTTTGCCTATATTATCACATAAGATTGCAAACTGTTAACAATAAATGGAGTGGAACTAAAGCTAAATCCAATGTCTTAGCACTTTTGTCTCTTAAAAGAAGGTTGTATGAAAGTGACACATGGTATACTAGTGACGGGCCTGTGGGATGGTGCATGAAACTGGGATTCTCTCTTTGGTGTTCTTTGAGTCACTGTGCTCCTCAGGCTTGGAATACTTGGTAATAGGAAATAAATAAGAAAGGGTCCAAAGACAGGTTACAAAACTGGTAGAAGGTCTTAAATGGTCAACAAACCTCCAACAAACTTGAAACTATAAATCGATAGTATAAGTGAATATAAGAAACTTTGTAAAATGTCTCATCAGAAGAAAAATGCTATCCCCCCACCCCAAACTAAAGTTGGGCATACACATTCCATAGCTGTTCTCTCCCAACTCCCTAAGAGCTCCTCCATACACATGCACGTCATCCCAGATGAACATGTATGTGTATTCTACAGGGAGAGAGGAGAAAGCAACTAGTAGACACCTCTGTTGGATTGTCTCCCAGGAGAACAATAGGCAAAATATTACTTTTATTTAATCCTTCTCTCCCTTGAATCAGGAACTCCCCATATACATTAGCATGAGGTTAAAGGGTATGGGTGTCTTAACATTCTCTACTATGTCTGTCTTGAGAGGCAATATGGTCTGTCAACTAAATGATCAGATTACAAACTGCTCATAGAAGTCTATAAACACTGGAGGGATGAGGATGGAAGTGTACAGATACAGAGAGACGCATATATGTACCGCCTATACTGTATATATCATGAGAATAGGGGTCCACGACTGCCCCATGAGAATGGAGTGGTATTGTACAGGTGCATCTTCCGCTCCATTCTCATGGGGCAGTTCGGCAGACCCTGTTCTTGTGATCATTGAGGGTCCAAGAGGTCAAACCAGCAATCAACCTCCAGCAATCAAACACTTATCCTCTATCCTGTGGACAGGGAATACGTGTTATTAGTGGCACAATTCCTTTAAGTTCCAAGGAATATTTGAACCCCTTCCTGCATCTTTGCCTATATCAACATTAGACAATCTAGTGAATTGTAGCATTCCTATGAACATTACTACTCAGATGTAAGTGCCAGCAGGGGTCCTACTGCAGCTGTTGAGGTTAGAGATGGCACCTTTCATACCTTCTTAACCCCTTAGATGCCACAATTAATAGCGACTGCGGCATCTATAGTTTTTGTTACAGTGAATGACCTTATCATTGCCCCCTCTGCTATGGCAAGCTTAATAATGACTTTCAGGCCTGCCATTGAGAAAAGCCTATTAGGCCCTGTAGGGAGGGGCATTGAAAACTCTGGCATGGGACCCTACACTTTGCAGTTATACCGCTGGGCATAATTCAATCGATGTGGAGTATATATTTACTCAGAGGCACAGTGTGGTCTACATTTTAATGACTGTACAGAGGTTGATTCTACTGTAGTTACCTGTATGTTTTAATTTTGTTAAGTTAAGCTTGATTCAGATACTTTAAAGTTGTTGAGGAGGGCTGTACATGCTACACCGTTTTCCTGTCTTTACATGGAGCACAATCTAAGCTAAATAGGCTGCCTACAGATGTAGAAATCTTTAGCTTGACACATAATGCTTTAAATTCACAATTGTAAAATTGACACTGAACTCAACAAAATCCATTTATAGTCAAGTTAAAGTTTGCACCATGTATTTAATTTATAAGTGGCAAGTTTAAGACTGTTATATGTGCATAGTACTAAATGTGGACATATACAGTAATTTGATAAGCAAAGAATGAATGCGATGAAGTGAGGGTTTGATAGGTACTGTATATACACTATATGTACAAAAAGTATCAGGACTCCCCTCTCTTAATCAGTGAAGTCAAATGTTTCATTCAGTCCCATTGCCACAGATGTGTAAAACCATCCCTCTAGCCATGCAGCCTGCCTTTACAAACATTTGTGAAAGAATGGGTCTTTCTAAAGATCTCACTGAATTCCAGCGTGGTTCTCTGATAGAATGCCACTATTATAACAAGTCTGATCTCCCTAGATATTTCACCATGAACTGTGAGTGATATTATTGCAAAGTGGAAGCAGTTAGGAACCACAGCAACTCAGCCATGTGGCAGACCACTTAAAGTTACAGAGCAGGATCAGCAAATGTTGAGCTGCATAGTGCTTAAAAGTCTCTGCTGACTCAAAAACTGTAGAGTTTCAAACCTCCTCTGGCATTAACAACAGCACAAAAACTGTGTGATGGAAGCTTCATGGCATGGGTTTCCATGGCCGAGCAGCTGTATGACAGCCTTGTATCACTAAGCATAATGCCATACATCTAACTGGCACCCTGGTGGACGAGTATTGTGCTGACTGTAAAGTTTGAAGAAGAAGGGATAATGCTATGGGGTTGTTTTTCATCAGTTCATTAGCAAAAATTCCCACAGACACACTCCAAAATCTTGTAGAATGCCTTCCCAGAAGAGGAAGCTGTTTTAGCTGCAAATGAGGGACCAACTCCATATGTATGCCTATGGACTTAGAATGGGATTTCAAAAAAATCTGTAACTCTGTAATGTGTACTTTTGTCCATATAGTATATGTGTTAATATTGTATCAAAACAGTTTACAATTCTAGTTTTGGTTGGGGCACACAAGTTTGGATAATTTATAGTAAACTAATGGTACATGCAATAATTTGTATTCATTTAAAGTCACATTGCTAGTGTATATAGTATTACTGAAATAGTGTATTTTTATTTGGTTTAGTAGCTATACTGTTGCTACTGTGTATGTATATATTTTTCATTTAAGTAGGAGACCTCTTAAATCCCCATCCTGAAATGGAACATAGGAAGGCCAAGTTACCTTTCAGTTTATTGTCTGCTGAATTCCAGTGATTTTTGTATTGCATATCATATAATAATGCTTCGGTTTCCATTATATTATTCACTGGAATTTATTCACTGAACTAACGCTAAATGCCAGACTGTTCTTTATGAATCATGTTTCTGTCTGGATATCTGATACTTTGATTTTTGAAAGCTACTGTTGGGCACACCATGCCAGAAGCTGCCTCTAGTTTACTATGGAAGGTGCTATCTTCTGTCTGACTACTAGTGTACTAAACTCCTGCCTGACTAACAATTATGACCTTGGCTTGTTTCCTGTATTGCTCCATTGTCACCTTCCCTGACCTCAGACTTATTAATCGGATTGATTTGTATGCTGCCTGCCCCAAACCCGACGTGACTGTTGACTACTTACATGGCCTGACCCCTTGGTATTTTGCTCTAGAGTCTCTGGCTAGTGTTAAGCAAATCAAAGTTAAATGAATTGACTTCGATCCAAATTTCAGGGAAAATTCAATTTGGCACAAAGCTGAATTTCCTGGCACTTAATGGTAACAAATCAATTTTTCCTCAAATGGTGATTAAAAAAACAAACAAAAAAAATACTCACCTCATTTACTCAGGGAAGTCCCATTGCGGCATTTAATTGAAGAAAATGCGCCAAATATCATGTGTGCTCATGTATGACATCATCACTAGAGATGAGCGAGCAGTGCTCGTTACGAGCACTGTAGCGCTAGGCTCCTCTGCGCAATGCCCACAGGCATTGCGGATCCGTCCTCAGCTGCATGTAAGTCAATGGGGACGGATCAGTATGGTATGACACTCATACCAAACGGATCCGTCCTCCTCACTCGACTGAAAGTCAGTGGGGACGGATCCGTTTGGTATGAGTGTCATACCAAACGGATCCGTCCCCATTGACTTACATGCAGCTGAGGAAAGATCCGCAATGCCTGCGGGCATTCTTTCTCAGTGGAGACGAGTGCTACAGTGCTCGTAACGAGCACGTTCACTCATCTTTAATCATCACGTCATCACGCTGGCCAGGTGAGGTGACATCATCGGTGATAAGGTGACGTTTGCCCAGCGCAATGACATCATCATGTCAGCGCGCAAAAGATTTGGTGCATTTTGTTCAAACAAGATGGTCATGTCGTCACCTGAGCAAGAAAATGGATGAGCTGAGCATGTAGTTTTTTAATCCCTGATCAACCCCTGAAAGACCTCACTCTGACTGTCAGATGCCACGATCAGCATTGAATGCGGTATCTGAGGGATTCAATGACGGGGGCAGCACAATCACTGTTTTCCGTCCTTATGCCTACTACATACAATGGAATGCGATGTGATGAAATAATTTGTAATTAATCAAATTTCTTTGTAAACTTCAGCAAAGCAGCCAAATCAATTTTAGATAACTTTGCTCATCTCTATTTCTGATGCCAGGGGGTCAGCTACCAACTACACCTGGACTATCTCAAGAGGTAGTGGCCTGATGGCTCCCCTGCAGCCAAGACCAGATTCCCGTATAGAGTTTAAAGAATAAAAACCAGGGGACTGCCACGATAATGCCCTTAGGACTAGCCCAAAATAAAAATGGTTAGTTGGTACTCCCTGGTTGCTCCCTGCCCTTTATAGCTACATTTATAGCATATATACAAGAGTTTATAGCTACAACTTCCACTCTTAACCGCTGATCACAGAACTGTCTGTACTTATAGCTCTTCATTAATCTGCAGAAATAATCACAGTGCTACAAGTAACAGACAACAGAGCTCCTAAGTGAAGTCAATTAAAAAAATGTACATCAATCGATTTATTAGCTCCTGGTGCCTTTTCTTTAGAAAGGATCCTTTTTTAACCACTTCAAGTCTGCCCATTGACTATAAACGTCCTTCAGTTTTGCCCCCTGTGTGCAGCACCTATACAAAGAAACTCCGTGACTCAGCTGCCTCCTGACAGCCAAGAACATGGAGCTTTAACCTGAGAACTTTTTTCCTGTTCTCCAGGCTTTTGATCACTCTGACAAGCTGTCAAAGGCATCACAAATGCTTGTACTATCTCCCTCTCATTACTGCCGGTCACAGAGCAGTTTACAACTACATATGGGGTGTTTCTGCAAACTTCAGAATCAGGAAAATAAATATTCAGGTTTGATTTGCTGTTTACCCTTGCTATCTTATGGGAAAAATCAATTAAAAATTGAAAATCTGCGAAAAAATATATATATTTTAAATTTCACCTTCCTTCTGTTTTAATTCTTGTGGGAAATCTAAAGGGTTAACAAACTTTGTAAAATCAGTTTTGATTACATTGGGGCTGTAGTTTCTAAAATATGTTCATTTATGGGAGGTTTCTATTATTTAGGCCCCTCAAAGTCTCTTTAGAACCGCAAAGGTCCTTTAAAATTAACTATTGTAAATTTCCATGAAAATCTTAAAAATTACATCTAAAATTCGAAGCCTTCTAACGTCCTAAAAACATTAAATTACATTTCCAAAATTATGCCAACATAAAGAGGACATATGGTGAATGTTCATTAATAACAATTTTATTAGATATCCCTATGCAACTTAAAGGGTTTCTGTCACCAGTTTTTTCGGTATGAATCAGGCTGACATTAGAGATGTGCTAATGTCACCTGATTCCAAATATATATCTGTTTTATTTACTGGTGCCCCCATTTCTATATAAAATGAACTTTTATTTTATGCTAATAAGGCTCCTAGGTGCAAGGGGCGTTACCTCTGCTCCTAGAGGCTCTGTTGATTGACAGGACCAGGCAGAGAAGAAACACTTCATTCACCATAGCTTTTAAGGACCTTCAATGATGTCATGACCATGTGATCAGTCACATGGTTTAGGAGGAGACAAGCTGTTTGTGTGATCCTAACCATGGAACTGATCACATGGTCATGACATCATTGAAGGTTCTTAAAAGCTATGGCGAATGGAGTGTTTCTTCTCTGCCTGGGCCTGTCAATCAACAGAGCCTCTAGGAGCAGAGGTAACGCCCCTTGCACCTAGGAGCCTTATTTGCATAAAATAAAAGTTCATTTTATATAAAAATGGGGGCACCAGTAAATAAAACAGATATATATTTGGAATCAGGTGACATTAGCACATCTCTAATGTCAGCCTGATTCATACCGAAAAAACTGGTGACAGAAACCCTTTAACCCCTTCACCCCCGGAGGTTTTTTCGGTTATGAATTTTCGTTTTGCGCTCCCTGCCTTCAAACAGCCATAACTGTTTTATTTTTCTGTTCAGATAGCTGTATGAGGGCTTGTTTTTTGCGGGGCAAGTTGTACTTTCCAATGCCACCATTTAATATTGCATATGGTGTAGTGGGAAGCGGGAAAAAAATTCCAAATCGGGTGAAATTGCAAAAAAAACGCTATTCCGCTACAGTTCTACAGGTTTCTTATTTACAGCGTTCGATGTGCATTAAAACTGACCAGTTACTTTCATTCTACTGGTCAGTACAAATCCGGCAATACCTAATATGTATAGTTTTTCCTGCGTTTTGATTTAGTGATAAAATAATTAGAATGTTGCCCTTTTTTTTTTTTTTTCCTTGTCATATCTTGACCCCTATAACTTTTTGGTATTTATGTGTACGGAGCTGTATGGGGGCTCTTTTTTGCGGGGCGATCTGAAATTTTTATTGATACCATTGTGGGGTGTGTATGACTTTTTGATCACTTTTTATTTAATTTTTTTTAGAAACAAAGAGCGACAAAAAACGGCAAATCGCCATTTGTACGCTTTTTTCCACCACACAATTCGGCGTATTGGAATTTTTTTTTATATTTTAAAAGTACGGGCGTTTTCGGTCACAGTGATACCCATGATGTCTATATTTATTGTTATTTAGGTATTGATTTTTTCATTATACGGAAAGGGGGGTGATTTGAACTTTTATATATTTTTTATATATTTTTAAACATTTTTTAAAAAAATTTTTCTGACTATTTTTAATCTCAAATATGAGCTGATATATTGTGTTTTTTTTTCTTTATGAGCAATCAGGGATTTACTAGACTGAGATAAATCCATGAATTGCTCATTTCTTATCCTGGCCTGCCATCTAGTGGCCAGAATAAGAATTGCACTTTGAAAAGTGTAATCCTCACCAGCGAGGATTACAGTTTTCATATGGTGTACAGACACCCTGATTGGCCACTCGGGGCGTCTGTACACCACCCGGAAGCGTACGCTTCTGGGTTCAGACGCATCCTGATGCCATGATCACGTGTGATCACGGCATCAGGAGGCCCTAGAAGACGCCGCCGATGGCGGTAAGTAGAGGCAAGTCTCTGGTGTAAGAAACAGCAGAGACTTGCCGGCCATGACGCCCGCCGCACCCGCGAGCGGGCGTCATGTCCCCGCACCGCACCAGCGCCGTACCTCATATTTAAAAAAATTGTGATTTTTTTTTCTCAAAATTTTCAGCAATATTGATTTTTTATAACTAAAGGTAAAACATATTGACTCAAATTTACCATTAACATGAAGTACAATGTGTCATGAGAAAACAATCTCAGAATGGCTTGGATAAGTAAAAACGTTCCAAAGTTATTACCACATGAAGTGACACATGTCAGATTTGCAAAATTAGGCCTGGTCTTGAAGTGGTTGCTTCATTGTTTTGTACTATAGATGCAGTTAGCAGCAGTTTCCAACAAATAAGAATACTCTAACATTATCCAATACTAAATGCTGCTGTACCTACTGTTTTTACTGGATTGGTGAGATCATATCTTGTAAAGAAACAGTTATAGAAAATGTTCCTTGAAGGATTTGCAATTTAAAAGGTTGCTTACTATTATCAACAAAAAAAACTATTTTATTCAATGAATACAAATAATGTAGTAAAAAATCAATTAAAACAAAGAGAAAAAAGTAGAAAGGCAAGATGTTAAAACTATCTAGACTATAGAAACATAACCAAGCTTATCATAGAAAACAGTTCGTACTAGAGATGAGCAAATTTCCAAAATTCATTTTGAGTCTGATTTGGTCAAATCTGCCCTCAGATCTGATTGAGTCTGAATAAATTCTCTCTGAATCAAAAGAGCCCAAATTTTCCTGAAAATGTGTGTAAAACACTCATAGGCCCTTTCAAGCTCTTTAATACAAAGGCAGCATTAGTAATGTCAATGTTACAACAACATATATGGCTATGGGTAAACTCATGGTAACGGGTGGTAACAAACAGCCTGTTTAACCCCTTCACGACATTCACCGTATATACACGATGGATGTTGGGTCTTTAAAGATGATGCCCACTCTAGAGCAGAGCGAGCTCCACAGCTGTGGCTAATGTCCGCTATTGGTGGTAATGCCGACTGTGGACATATAACCCCTCGGATGCTGTGGTCAAATGTGACCAGAGCGTCTGAGAGGGCTAAAACACAAAAGCGTGCATTTCTGGGTAAGGAACGGCTCCACCCGGCGGATATCAGAGATTCATAATAATGAGCCTGAGCCTGTACTAGGCTTCCAGACTCATTGCTTGTATATTACATTTCAGGCCAGCAGGTGGCAGCTCTGAACTGTAATAAATTCCATTATTCAATACAAATTGAAATCTGATGATTGCAAGTTGGGGTTCAATTGAGGACATGACAAACAGTAAAAAAAAAAAAGTTTTGAAAAATATAAAAAAATTATATATCAATTCAAACTACCCTCCCTTCCTAAAATAAAAATTCTTTAATAAATCAAATAAATCAACATTATAGGCATCACTGCATACAAAAAGTACGTACTGTTGTAATGGGGAAAAAAAACTTCCCAAAAATATGGAAGAAAAAGTGATCAAAAAAGTCATATGCACCCCAAAATGGTATTAGGAAAAACTAAAGATTGTCCCACAAAAATGAACCCTTAGACATATCCATAGACATAGTAAAAAAGATATTTTTTTAAAGTTTTTATTTTGTTTCAGTATTAAAACGCAAGAAAAACTATACAAGTGTGGTATCGCCATAATGACACTGACCTGGAGAATGAAGAGTATAAGTTAGTTTTACCACATAGTGAACGCGGTAGAAACAAAACCCATAAAATTGTGTCGGAATTGTTTTTTTTTTCCCAATTCCACCCCATTTTGAATTTTTTTCCAGCTTCCCTCTACATTGCATGCCATATTAAATAGTGGAATTAGTTAGTACAACTTGCTCCACAAAAATTTATCATACGGCTATGTGAATAGAAAAATAAAAAAAGGCAGTGAGCGAAAAAAAGTGGAAAATTACTGTGTCACGAAGGGGTTAAAAACACACTGCACTGTCTAATTTTGTTTTTTATTAAAAACTAGTGAAAAATTATGTATTGTTGGTTGAAGACACCTTCTTTTCCGTCTTTTGAACTGTAAAATATTGGCCACCATTTTGTGTGATTCATGTGGGATGAATTCCAAAAAATTTAGTTGGGATTCATTTGCTTACTTCCAATTAGTAGACAGTTGGACAGCAGTGCAACAATGAATCTTGGCTGGATACTACCAGTAATACATATCCAGTCGCATTTAATATGTTGCACCATCACCCTGATCCAGTAGACAGTGGCGTACATAGAGAAGTAAGGGCTCCATAGCAAGGATCAAACCAGGCCCCCACACAGGACAGAATGGTCTCTGCCTAAATCCTTTTCAATGACTCTTGGGCCATTTTTCCACTGCCTTATTTGCTAAAAGTTGTTCCTTTAGAGGGTAGAGTCCTGACCAAGTTTTCACCTCCAGTAGAAGAGGAGATAATCCCAACTAAAACTGAGCCCCCTCCTGTTCTGGGCCCCATAGCAGTTGCATGGTCTGCCACAATGCTAGTTACGCCCCTGCAGGTAGATATATATTGAATAAAATAGAGCACGTGTACATATAAGAAACATGTCTACCAATGCAACTATAACATATTTTATATTCATGTTGAGTACAGCATTTATAAAGGACACACATTAGTAAGGGTCGCTAGGGCATTATGATAGAAATATTCTAGAGTAAATGCAGGCTTTTTAAAGGGGATAATGCTAAAGACAACAAAATACTACGTTAATGTTTTAACATACTGTACAGTATGTTAATTTAAAGGTGGTTTGACATTTTATGCCAAATCCGCAGCAATATTCTAGCAGGGTAATGATCAGTCCAGAGCGTGCTCTCCTGTGTAAAGTGGAAGTCTGTCTTTTTGTAAACTTCATAATTAGGGTACGGCCACGCAGTCAGGTTTCTGCATGTATTGTTTTGAAAGCCCAAACCAGCAATGAATTAAAAAAAGAGTTGTATTTGTCCTTTGTACTTTATCTCCTTCTATGATTCACTTCTGATTTTGACTTCCAAAACTGCATCAAGAAACCTGACTGTGTGGCTATACCCTAATATCAGCAGCTATCAAAGCCTTTGCTTTTGAAAACATCATGTATGTCTTCTCTAAAGACTGTCAGGTTTCTGTATGCAGTTTAGTAAGTGAAAATCAGAAAGTATAAAAGACAGATACCACTTTTTTTTTAAATTCACTCCTAGTTTTAGTTTTCCAAAACTACATCAGGAAACCTGACTGTGTGTCAATACCATAAGGGACCAGGAGAGCAGTTGGTGGGTCTATACAATGATTAGCTGCAATGTTATAAAACTGTGTCTGCTATGCATTGTGTACAGAGTCTCCAATGTATACTGTGATATAGTTTCACACTGCTCTCCCCAGTCTCCTGCCTGTGATTTATACTTTTATCTTTATCAGCTGTCACAAACTGGAGAAATAGCACAGCTAAGTGGTCAGGACAGTCTGAATTATGTGTTAGGGAAATATTATAACTAAAGGAGCATAGGTCCTATTTCATTCATATTTCACTTTCTGCCATTGAATAGAACTCAATATATCCCTTCTTCCTCTGAAGAGCCAGAGGCATAATGGGAAATGTACATTACAGGGATGACATGAGACTGCATTAAAGGAACCACATCAGAGGGGAGGAAAGTGCTAACATGGAAGATGGTCCATAAATGGCACATTAACTAAAACAGGTATACACAAAGCATATGCATAGGACTTTACATAATTCTGGAGTGCTTGTCATGGGATGTTCTCTAAATAAACATTCATAGAAAGGGTTGGTTTTACTCCCATTTGTTGTGGAGAAAGCATTAAGATTAATGTGCCTTCACATTATTGTGGGGAAACCCTTTTACAGCATCTTCAGACTGAACCTGTGGTGCTTGAAAGTGTTCAGTATGCATTAAATAATGTATACACAGAAAATAATGAAAATACTGCATTAATATAGTATGGCCTTCTAAGATAGAAAATGCAAAAAAATGAGACTAATAACTTCCAACAAGAATACAGGGGGCATGGGATGTGTGTGTGTGTGTGTGTGTGTGTGTGTGTGTGTGTGTGTGTATAGTATGTGTGTATAGTATGTGTGTGTATGTGTATAGTATGTGTGTGATATTTTGTATTTTATTTACACTCATAACCAAGTGTATACATAGAATGGTAAGATTTCATGTGTGAATACATGGCAAACAAGGTAAATAAAGCTAAACCTTCATAAAAAAAATTGTGTATCCAAGGCTGAATTCACCAATAAGACCTGCCAGAGAATTGACAATGAGCTGCAAAACAAAGGAGCTAAAGGTATGGTTGGCACATACCTGGATATAATTAGGAAAAACTAAGGAAGAAAGTAAAAATTGAAAGTAGTAGCATCATGTTGTATTATCCGCACACCAAGCCTGAGCCCATAACTACTTTAAGCTTACCTCTGGTACAGTTTTATATGCTCTACTACTGAATTCACATAGTACATCTGATTTTTACCATAATGTGCTAAAGGGGTATTCCAGTTACCATAAATATAACTTGTGTTTTAGACTAATTCATCATCAATCATTACCTAATATAATGTCTATTTCACATATTTACCGTTCAGTAGTTATAAAGTACTTTTCTTCCCCTGCTAACCACTCTGTTCCTCATAAGTTACCATGGCACCGACCTGTAGTTCTGAGCCTTTGTCAGGTCAGGCATGCTCAGTGTGTTACTATCAATTCTCTAGCTAAATCTTAGTGTGCTGCAGCTTACTGAGTAGAGGAGGCGTGTCTGGACTGGAATGTCAGGCAGCCAATCAGTAATCATCAACACTCATGAACAAGCAGAAACTCACAGCAGGAAAGCTAGGCATTGTGGGAATTGTAGTTTTGTGAGGGAAGATCAGGAGCCATGATACTCTGTGTGTTGCAGGCTCACACAGGAGATAGACAAATGGATTACAAGGTAAAATGAAGCTATGGTTATATGTACAGGTATGGGTTCTGGTTGGGTCACAGCTCGCAGCCTTACTGCAGTTTTTTAAAAATTAAGTTACATTACTGGAATACCCCTTTAAGCAATACTGATTACACATATAATACCATGACACTAAGGGGGGTCATTAATTAAAACAGGCATTTTAGACCGGTCTTTAGCCCCTGCACTGGCCCTGGATCAACCGAAGTTATGTAGAGGTGCTGTACCTATACATATAGACATATACCTACTTTACATATACTGTAAACTATGATTAAATGTTACTTTGGCTATTTCAAATGTATGAGCACCGACAATGGCCATTTGATTTTCTTTTAAGTTTTTGTATTATTTTATGGGATTTATGTCTATGCAACTGAAGAAGTCGGGGGAAATTTGTTTATGGCTATAAAATAATAGTAACAACCAGTGGCATACATAGAGAAGCAAGGGCCCCATAGCAAGGATCAAACCAGGCCCCCCACACAGGACAGAAGGGTTTCTGCCTAAACTCCTTTCAACAACCCTTGGGCCATTTTCCCACTGCCTCATTTGCTAAAAGTTGTTCCTTTAAGCCTCATTCACACGTCAGTGTTTTGGTCAGTGATTTCCATCAGTGATTGTGAGCCAAAACCAGGATTGGAGCCTCCACAGACAAAAGGTATAAGGGAAGGATCTGCAGCTGTTCTGTGTTTAGAGCTGCACCTGGTTTTGGCTCAAAATCACAGATGGAAATCACTGACTGAACACTGATGTTTGAATGAGACATTAGAGGGTAGAGTCCTAACCAAATTTTCGCCTCCACTAGAAGAGGAAATAATTCCAAGACTGGGCGCCCTCTTGCCCTGGGCCCCATAGCAGTCGCATGGTCTGCCGCTGTGGTAGTTACACCTCAGGTAATCATTGTGCAGATACTATATTATATGAATACTGAATGTAATGATCAGCATTAAAGCCATGGGATACCAAGTAATTGAATTACACAACATATTGTATTTACTGTATGTATAACTATTTGCCATAATTGCATAATCGAAGAGAGTTTAACATGTGCCATCCCAATATGCTTGACTAAATTTAACTAATATTACATTTAATAAATCATATTCCGGAGTGTACAGTTTATCATGAAACATTTAACTTTTTAAGCCTAAGTCCATATGTTTTGGACTTTTCGCGCACCTGATACAGATTTATTTCCTACCAGATGTCTTCAGCATATGCTCTATATTTTATGACAAAATAAAGCAAATTACAGAGCTTTCTAAAACATGCACTGTTAAGGATTTGAGCTAAGTTAAGGGTTTACTTACCAATCTGTCACCAGTGAATTAAGTATAAACTAATACCCTATTCATAAGTCTGCCTGCAGACCCTTCTGAGTACATCGGACCCTAAGATCTTTCAGCTAATACCCTGACCTTCCCCATTAACATGAATATATCTTTTTTTTTTAAACAATGTGACAAGGTTTGTAACAAAGCCTGACCTTTCATGTAAATACACCTATTAATAATTGTGGGGAGCAAACAAACAAAAAACTAGTTTGGAACAGCTAACCTGGAATATTCTATTGTCCTTGAAGACTATGAAGACCTTTGGTGTAAATATTCTGTTATCATTACATTTACATTTATTTTAAGGTGTTTTTTTTTTAATAAGACTTATTTTGTTAACCGTTTGTCCTCTACAAAATGCAGCTTTCAAATATAATGCATGCAGCATAGTTTTCTTCACAATGACCAATCAAGATGATGTCTGATGGCTTGGTCTGTAACCCTTATCTCTGCACTCCTGAGAACTCCTAAATAAAGTTGAGCAAATTTTCCCAAAATTTTTTGGGGTCTGATTTGGTTGAATCTGCCATGAGATTTGATTTAGTTAGAATAAATTTGGTCGGAATCAAAAGTGGCGCAAGAGCCCTGAAATGTCATGCATAATACCCTGAGATCTCGTAACACTGTGTCCAATGCCCTTCATGCTCTCTAATGCCCAGACTGCATAAGTATTTCATGTTAAGTTGAGTGTGTGTATATATATGTATATATATATATATATATATATATATATATATATATATATATATAGCTATGGGTAAACAGATTGTAACAGCCTGTTTAAAAACACATTGTCAGATTTTTTTATGTTCCAAGTGTTCCAAAAGAGATCCCGTTTTAATGCCTGATGAGAATTCAGCTCTAATAGAAATGATAAACAAATTCCAAGAAAGGGGATACCCCCTGGCGATCATAAAAGAAAGTCAGTCACCCACTACCAAATCCAGACCAACTAATACTAAGCTGAAACTGTTTGTGTATTCGTATCATCCCTATTCTCACAAAGTGACCAACATTCTCAAGAACCATTGGGACATTCTGTCCCAATCCTATCCTACCATCGAGGAATTTAAATCCCCTTTCCTTTCATGCAAAAAACAACCCAAAAATCTAAGGGACTATTTAGTTAGAGCAGACATAGGTCCCAGTCACCCGGCACCATACCAACGTTTACTGAGAACAGTCAGACAGAGTACGTTCCCCTGCCTGCACGATGCCCAGTGCTCGAATGTATTAAAAGGTGATGAAATTTACCATCCACGGACAGGTGAAAAATTCAAGATTAAGCGATAGCATACTTGTCAGACCAATTACGTGGTGTACCTTCTCAAATGCCCATGTGGCATGATCTATGTTGGCGAGACGACTGAAAATTATGGACAGAGTATGTCAACATAAATCCATGATACGGTGTTCCAACTTATTACTTCCAATCCCGTACCATTTTCATAAGATGAAACATAGCATATCCCAATTAAGATTTCAAGTGATAGAGCAGATACCGCTGCCAAGAAGGGGAGGAAATCGTCAAGTGTTCCTGAAGAAAAGAGAGGCCTTTTGGATACAAAATTACAAAGCCTTGAACCAAAAGGCTTAAATAGAGATTATGAACTTTCGGCATTGTTATAAATGATCTGAGTTTAATTATGTTATTGTACCTATATCTTCAAATGTATGACTACTGTGTAAATTTGAATAATCTGTCCATATGCTAATCTTCTACTTCTTCTATTACAGATGTACTAACAGCTGGGACTGATTCCACCATGGTTGCCCTCTTGCTTTGTATCTTTTATAGTGGTAATTTTTATACACATATTCTTTATTATGACCTCCTCTTTTTATCATTTTCCTTTCTTTTATATATCTTTAATATATTCTTTTACATTACACATCTGCCCATAACTCCAGGTATAGATATCCAACATTCACTCTCCCCACATTCCTCCATATAATTACCCCCCTCAGAGTTTACAACTCTCAACAAAGTCACGCACGTCTACCCCTTCTCTTCATACAACAGACTGTATCACCCAGCCTATACACCAGCGATGCACTCCACTTTGGAACGCATTGTTTCTCTCAATACTAGTACGGCCCAGAACTACAGACAGAATAGTGGTGCGTTCCACTTTGGAACGCACGCGCTATCATCAGCACCGCCTCTCTCCAGTGATCCTCCTTTGTCGGGTTGCGATGCGCTCCACTGTGGAGCATATCGGACTGCTTTTAGGCTCTTCCCCCTGGGCGGGTGATGCGTTCCACTGTGGAATGCATGGGAGCTTTCCTGAAATAAGGCACACACGGGGAGCTCTATCATTAATGCCTCAAATGCCTCCTGGCTGATTCCAGTGGTCTGATGACCACCTAAGTTTATAGGAAAGCATACCCTGGTATTAATGTGTAGTTAATAGGATCAATATACTGGTCAGCACTCCTCCCACATACTGAGGTCACTTCCCGCCATTACATCATAAATAGCTGACACCAGGCACTCCATGGCAGCACATGCTCTGGTGAAGGCTCACCATACCACAGCTCTACAAATATTTCTAACCTTCCTCACTTCCATAGCAACTTGGTAAGTTTTCTCCCTTCCATTGGGGGACCCGATTCTTTTTCACCCATCCAATTGTTTTCACATGTTATTATTAGTCGTTGCATCTATGTCCAGTGATATCATCTACCTCTATAGGATTTAAATGAGGGTCTGTCGTAGTATTATGATTTCCTTAATAATATTGCTCAGAATATATATTGTTCAATACATACTAAGAGAAAATTGGAGCATCAACCGTGTGACATTAGGAACCCGCGACATATTCTGTCTTCACTTACCTGTAATAAGCTTTTTCTGTGATTATATTCAATGTTGACATGTGTTTCTATAGACAATTGTTCTATTTTACATGACTAATTCTAGATTGTTATTGTAATCTTCACAGTGTTTGACAAAGGTCTGTTCATCTAAAACGTTACACCTTTTGAGTTGCCCTGCACAAGTATCAAATAAAGATTGATTTGCATATGAATATTTTGGAGTGCTCCGGTTTATACGTTTGTTGACTACGAGGCTGGGAAGCCACAACCTGAAGCACCCACACCATTGTAGACAAGAGTGCCACGCCATTTACTTATAAAACATGTATTAAAGTAGAAATTCAGACTTAATGAGGCTATTTGGCTTTGATTCAGTTAATTTTCTTTAGTATTCCCTTGCACTGCCTCTCTGTTGGGCTTGTACTGGGGTTGTAATTATGCACTGCAACCAATACAAGCAAACAGAGCTGCCTACAGCTCAGGGCAAAGGCAGCAAACTGTGCAAATGATGGTAAAGTAGGTGTGTTTCAGACTACCTCAGCCATTCTTTTCTATAGCATGCAGTTTTTGAACATTGCTGACAGAGAAGCAATAAAAGCAACTGGGCAGCAAATACATTTCAAGGAAGAACATGGGTAAGTGGCTTAAATATAATTCTTTAGATCTCTCCTGAATCATAATGATACACATACAAATTGCAAACCATAATACCAGCCTTTTACTTTTATAAAATGCCACAGGCACTGTTCTTTTTCCTACTGTGCTCTTTTTTTGTTATGTTTCAAATTGTTTTACTTTGATAGTTAAATAGTTTTGCTGCTTTTTTTCTTCTACATACTTCATTACACAATGTATAACATGGCTGAAGACAATGGTGCTATATAATAAAATAAATGTACTTTGTAATGTATGTGAATATTTTATATAAAGAAACTGTTTTGCCACTGGATCCGCATGTGTTCTACAGTGCTCAATGCATAAGACGGCTTGCCGGCGCTCAGACTAATCTTATCAGCATTCATTTTCTTATCAGCATGTCATTTTCATCTAGCAAATTCTAATTTCTGTTTTGCGTTGTGTAGCTACAGGTGTTTTCCTTTTCAATTATGTGGAAGTTCAACTCCTGTCAGGCTAAAGCTCTTTATCCAGCATTCCCTTAATTACATACTTTCTTCTGGACCAGACCTCCCAGAATTTTTGACAGAAATAATTGTAAACTTCTGGTCCCATTCAAACTTGTGTAGAAGAAAAAGAGAAAAAAGATTAATACCCTTAATGTATCATCTAATTGGTAAGCTCTTAAAATATTCATGCAGTAGAACCTCTTCACAGTGATGAAACTTGGTATTAGAGAGATGTCTTCCCCCAGGTCTCGTGCTCTCTTTTTGCTAAAATTTAACACCCATTTCTCCAATGTATTCATAATGGGAACATTTAAATGATGGATGTTTACATATAACAGAGAAGCATTTGTTATCAATCCCCCGGGAGAATATTGGACATCCGTACTACTACATGCACTCTGCCTGGCAGATGAAAATTTTAGTAATTAACTGGCCATATAAGTAAACTTTTCAAACATGAGACAAGCCGTCTGACAGACAAGGACAAATGTCACCTAAAGGACAGGAAAACAGAGGAATCAAAACAGCCTTATTTTAAAAATCTTCAGTATTGTCCATCATTGGTACTTAGGATTCACGTTGACATCAGAATATTTATAGCAGATGTATAAAGATTTTGGAGGACATGTGAGTAATGTGTTGATAGTTACTTCATTTATAAGTTTGTTCAAAAGTATTAATCTTGGAAGAGCTTACCGAGGAGAAGGTAAAAAATAATAAATTTTACAGATAAAAGTCAAAAGTGAGAAAAACACTGTGATATACATTATGATAATAAAATTGACATGGTCATGCAGGAGTCTTTTACACATATGGCACTTTTAGAAACATTAACCTCTTAATACCACACATCTTTGGTTTTTAGTGGCAGTTTTTTTTCTTTTTCTTTTTTGTATCATTGCATTTTAAGAGCCATAAGTGTGTGAGGAATGAGTTGTATTTTTGACTGAATCCATTTTGAGATACATATCATTTATTAAAAACATGGTGGGAGAAATAGCATTACAAATATACATCTATTAACTATCTAACTTTATTCTACAGGTCGTGGTTACGATGGTATCAAACATGTTTTCTATTTTATGGTAAGCTATTGTAAAAAAAATAAAATAAAATGAGTTTTTTTCTATTTTTTAAAAAATAAACTTTTATTAACCTTTTGATTTACTCCCCCCATGAGACTTGAAATAGCGAAATTTTTAAAAATCATTTCTATAATGCATTGAAATAAATTGGATTTCAAAGCATTATTACCTGTACCGACAGGCAACTAGAGATGAGCGAGCACTAAAATGCTCGGGTGCTCGTTATTCGAGTCTAATTTTTCCGGATGCTTGGGTGCTTGTTTCGAATAACGAACCCCATTGAAGTCAATGGGAGACTCGAGCATTTTTTGCAGGGGACTAAAGCTCTGCACAGGGAAGGTTGGGTGAAAACCTGGAAACCTCAGAAAATGATGGAAACACCACGGAAATGGACAGGAAACAGCAGGGGCAGTATGCATGGATGCCTCTGAGGCGGCCTAATCATACCATTACACCAAATTCTGGCCAACAGCCTGGTGGTGACCCTCAAGACAATTGTGCTGACCCAGACCAAGATGGGCAAGGCACATGCCCATCACATGTTAGTAAAGCACCAAACTAGGTGCAACAAAGGTCCATCACCATCTGCGGGTGACACCACTGCCCATGCTGGCACTGCTGTCCTATCCCCCACCCCACGACGCAGGCATAAGCGTCTCCCTCCCCGCACCCACCCAGTAGTCCACAGCGTACACAAAGCTCTCCCAGCACAGTGCCCAGCTTTCCCCATCCCA
>ONZH01022596.1:0-45830 GCA_900303285.1 Rhinella marina | reverse complement strand
TATACTGTGGGTGGAGGAGCTGTGCATATACTGTATACTGTAGGTGGAGGAGCTGTGCATATACTGTATACTGTGGGTGGAGGAGCTGTACATATACGTATACTGTTGGTGAGAGCTGTACATATACCGGTATACTGAGGTGGAGAAGCTGTACATATACCGTATACTGTAGGTGGAGGAGCTGTGCATATACCGTATACTGTAGGTGGAGAAGCTGTACATATAACCGTATACTGTAGGTGGAGGAGCTGTGCATATACTGTATACTGTAGGTGGAGAGCTGTACATATACTGTATACTGTTGGTGAGGAGCTGTTACATATACCGTATACTGTAGTGGAGAAGCTGTACATATACCGTATACTGTAGGTGGGAGAAGCTGTACATATACCGTATACTGTAGGTGGAGAAGCTGTACATATATCTGTATACTGTAGGTGGAGGAGCTGTACTGTATATAGCGCATATACTGTAGGTGGAGGAGCTGTACATATACCGTATACTGTAGGTGGAGGAGCTGTGCATATACTGTATACTGTGGGTGAGGAGCTGTACATATACCGTATACTGTAGGTGGAGAAGCTGTACATATACCGTATACTGTAGGTGGAGGAGCTGTACATATACCGTATACTGTAGGTGGAGGAGCTGTGCATATACCGTATACTGTAGGTGGAGAAGCTGTACATATACTGTAGCTGGGTGGAGGAGCTGTGCATATACTGTATACTGTGCTGTAGGTGGAGAAGCTGTATACTGTAGGTGGAGGAGCTGTACATATACCTGTATACTGTAGGTGGAGGAGCTGTGCATATACCGTATACTGTAGGTGGAGGAGCTGTACACTATACTATACTGTAGGTGGAGGAGCTGTACATATACCGTATACTGTAGGTGGAGGAGCTGTACAGCTGTACATATACCGTATACTGTAGGTGGAGGAGCTGTACATATACCGTATACTGTAGGTGGAGGAGCTGTACATATACCGTATACTGTAGGTGGAGGAGCTGTGTACATATACCGTATACTGTAGGTGGAGGAGCTGTGTATATACCGTATACTGTAGGTGGAGGAGCTGTACATATACCGTATACTGTAGGTGGAGGAGCTGTGTACATATACCTGTATACTGTAGGTGGAGGAGCTGTACATATACCATATACTGTAGGTGGAGGAGCTGTACATATACCGTATACTGTAGGTGGAGGAGCTGTGCATATACTGTATACTGTGGGTGGAGGAGCTGTGCATATACTGTATACTGTAGGTGGAGGAAGCTGTGCATATACCGTATACTGTAGGTGGAGGAGCTGTGCATATAGCTGTATACTGTAGGTGAGGAGCTGTACATATACCGTATACTGTAGGTGGGAAGGAGCTGTACATATACCGTATACTGTAGGTGGAGAAGCTGTACATATACCGTATACTGTAGGTGGAGGAGCTGTGTACATATACCGTATACTGTAGGTGGAAGAGCTGTACATATACGTATACTGTAGGTACTGTAGGTACTGTGTAGGTGGAGGGAGCTGTGTACATATACAGTATACTGTGTAGGTGGAGGGAGCTGTGTGCATATATACCTGTGCATATACTGTACTGTGGTGGAGGAGCTGTACATAGGTGGAAGGACTGTACATGTACATATACTGTAGGTGGAGGAGCTGTACATATACCGTATACTGTAGGTGGAGGAGCTGTACATATACCGTATACTGTAGGTGGAGGAGCTGTACATATACCGTATACTGTAGGTGGAGGAGCTGTGTATATACCGTATACTGTAGGTGGAGGAGCTGTACATATACTGTATACTGTAGGTGGAGGAGCTGTGTATATACCTTATACTGTAGGTGGAGGAGCTGTACATATACCGTATACTGTGGGTGGAGGAGCTGTGCATATACTGTATACTGTAGGTGGAGGAGCTGTGCATATACTGTATACTGTGGGTGGAGGAGCTGTACATATACTGTATACTGTTGGTGAAGGAGCTGTACATATACCGTATACTGTAGGTGGAGAAGCTGTACATATACCGTATACTGTAGGTGGAGAGCTGTGCATATACCGTATACTGTAGGTGGAGAAGCTGTACATATACCGTATACTGTAGGTGGAGGAGCTGTGCATATACTGTATACTGTAGGTGGAGGAGCTGTACATATACTGTATACTGTTGGTGAAGGAGCTGTACATATACCGTATACTGTAGGTGGAGAAGCTGTACATATACCGTATACTGTAGGTGGAGAAGCTGTACATATACCGTATACTGTAGGTGGAGAAGCTGTACATATACTGTATACTGTAGGTGGAGGAGCTGTACATATACCGTATACTGTAGGTGGAGAAGCTGTACATATACCGTATACTGTAGGTGGAGGAGCTGTGCATATACTGTATACTGTGGGTGAAGGAGCTGTACATATACTGTATACTGTAGGTGGAGAAGCTGTACATATACCGTATACTGTAGGTGGAGGAGCTGTACATATACCGTATACTGTAGGTGGAGGAGCTGTGCATATACTGTATACTGTAGGTGGAGGAGCTGTACATATACTGTATACTGTAGGTGGAGGAGCTGTACATATACCGTATACTGTAGGTGGAGGAGCTGTGCATATACTGTATACTGTGGGTGAAGGAGCTGTACATATACTGTATACTGTGAGTGGAGGACCTCATTTTTTTTTGAGGGGGCGGGGGGGGCTTTTTCTAGACATATGCTTTGGGCTCATGCCCCTGATGTTTTAAGTCCCTAGCAACAGCCCTGCATGGGGCTAACACAAGCGCACATGTAACAGTTCAGCCAGTTTCATAGGTAAAAATCTGCTGACAGATTCCATTTAAGTTAAATTTAATCAGAAATTGATCAGAAAAAATTCTTAATCACAATTTCTGAATAAACACGACTAGCAAATAGAAAATGTTTATGCTTCACCGCGTGGCCCTTTTGACATATAGTAACCATCAAAATAGCATATCAAAAATGTGCATATGTATGAAATGTCCATAGCTTGAGAAAAATTGGATATTTATGAAGTCAGACGCGGCATTTACAGAACATATTTACATGAAGCAGAAAAGCACTGGGGAGCGCATAAAGCATATTAAAAAAATAGACATTTTAAATTGGGTATCAAAGATTGAACATTTAAGCATCTCCTTCACATCTGCTCTTTTCTTAAAAGTCTTGCGGTTAATTTGACTAGCCTTAATAGTTTAAAAACCAGCAGGGGGCTGCATTACTGGGAGACTGTTATTTGACAATAATGTGGAATAAACTGGCTGAAATTAGATGTCATATGATAAAATGAAGCTCATTACTGAGAATCACCAAACTTATTACTCATGTATATGAATATGTGCCACATCAGCTTTCCAAACTGCACGTCTTGCTTACCCAGAAATCAAATTACCTTATGTGATTGAAATGCATGCAGTGTGCGTTATTGAATAAAACGAGGGTGAAATCTAAGGCCTGAAAATATTCAATTTCTTCCCTTTGTTTATATCTTGTTTACCCAGTAGTGCGCCTCTCTGCCTTGTGATAACCTTTTATTAAATAGAAGAAAGGCTCATCACTCGCCGTAAATATTTCTGCTGAAACAAAGGTCACTTCTGCATTTTGTATATATTTTTGTATTCGATGTAGAACTTGTTCTTTGCAATAAATCTACATGTTGATGTATTCTGATATTTTACAGAAAATTAAAAGTTTTGTTTGATATGTTAGGCTTCATGCACGCGACCATATCCATACAGTATCTTAAGTCTGCAAACCGCAGATCTGCAAAATAACAATATCTTCTGAGTGGATTCCGCATATTTCTCACGCCCATCAAAAGAAATAGGTATTCTCATCAGCAATACAGAGCAAAATAGGACATGTGTTCTAATTTTTGGAACAGCCAAACAGATCCACAAAAAACACAGATGCGTGCATGGCCTCATAGGAATGAATTGGTCAGTGTGCTAGCTGAAAATCATGTGGATAGCACACGGATGAAAAATACAGTTGTATGCATGAGGCCTCAAAGGGATTATGCCATGATCGATGTAAAAAATGAAAATCAAATATCATATAATACATGACAATACCTTTCTAACAAAGCTAGAAACATCCCTGTATCACTCAAGGGTCCAGATATTCAAATTCGCTTCTCCAATTGGACATTTCTGTGCAGAAACCACAGTGGGTGTCTACACTAGGGTTAGCTGCTTTGAATTGGGTTAAATCTACTGGCAGATCTGTGACATGCAAGTAGAAATTTGAAGGTCAGCTTTGGATTGCTGCCTCCCTGTTCCCTGCCGAGTACATGTTGGATTTTTCCAACATTTTTAGTCCATATTAACATGGCGACAGTCCTACATTGGAACACTGAGGATCATGGATGTGAGATTTGCCTTGATGGTTTTCATCTCATGTGGTGGTACATAAGTAATTACATAGGGAATAATTGCACCAGATCTCCTAGTCTTGTCCAACTTGATGGACAGTTTAGGTGTTGAAATATGATCACTTTGTGTGGTATTATTTGGTCGATTTACAAATTCCACATGCTCAGTGTCATTTTTTTAGGGTTTACCACCATAAGGCTATGCATTTGCATGCTTAAATCATTGATTCTACCAAAAATTTGCAAATAGTGGGTAGATTTACTAATACTGACTCTGTAAACTGATGTTGGATGATAAATCCGGTCCATCTTTGTACTGTCTGTTTTTTTACCACCTATTAGGTGGATTACTTTGTGTCAGAATTGAGCATCCTAATGTTGGTGCATCTAACAACCCCCCCCCCTCCCCCCTCCTTTCCTTGCTCTTTGTCAACCAAAGCAAGGATTTGGGGGTACTATCTCTCCTTACTGAGACAGCACTTTAATCAGGATGCTTAGAGACCATACATGCTCCTCTGGATTTCTGAGAAGAAGGTGTGCAAATGTTTTGCAGATATTTAACTTAATTTACACAGTGTTCAGACAATGAGAGCTGTTTCCCCATCTTACGAGTGACTTAATCGGCATTATAGACTTATAGGCCGTACATGCTCTTCTGGAATTCTGGGAAGAAGGTATGCAAACTAGCTCTTAGCAAGCTCTGCCTCTGATGCCAGCAGATGCCAATTAAGGTGCTCTCTCTGTAAGGAGGGATAGTACCCCCCAAATCCTGACCTAGGCCTCTCACCCAGTTAAGCCAGTACTCTCTGCACTGCACTGATGAAGGACAATTACTCCAAAACAGCAGTCTGCAAATGTGATACTAGCTTATTTATTATCCAAGTCATGTATCAAGGCCTATTTAAAGGGTCAAACTTTGACTTATAGGATAGCTGCCTTATATCTGGCTTATAGCTTATTTGCATACTTTCAAGCAAGGCAAAAAAGTGTCTGCAGCACTTAATAAGTGTGGTGAGAGGACTCTTGGAACATTTGCAATAGTAATACTGCCCCAATGAGTCCTTTATTGCTTAGGTACAGTAGGAAATTAAGCAGACAGGAGAGGAGAGAGGAAAAGAAGTCAGTTTTCTGGGGTCAGAAGCTACTTACTGAGGGCCGGTCTGGACCATGTGGCAGAACTCCACATCAGATTTTTGACATCTGGGGGACAAGAAGATGATGCTGTTCTATATATTTTTAGGAGCCATATGGGCATGAAATACATTTGCTGAACTACAGTACTGTATATACAGTTAGGTCATTCTATTGTTAATAGACGGGGGGCATTTTAGATGTGATTCCCATACATCTGTAATTGAATCTTCGTTAAGTATTGGTACGGTATTTGTTCCATGTGTCTAGAATTTTCAATATACTGTTCCAGACTTTGTTCTGGATGAAGGGAGTTTTCTGTTCCCATTGTTACTTTGTATGAACCATTGCTCTCGCTCTTTAACCCTCTCACAATGCCTTCCCCTCCCATAGCTTACCTATCATTTTCAACTTTCCCGGCTTTGGGCCAGGCTTTTTTACACACCTGACTTGTGGCCAGATCACTTTCCAGGGCTGCGATAATTTCCTAACAGTAACATAGTAACATAGTTTATATGGCCGAAAAAAAGACATCTGTCCATCCAGTTCGACTTGTTTTCCTACAAGTTGATCCAGAGGAAGGCAAAAAACCCCTGTGCGGTAGAAGCCAATTTTCCTCACTTTAGGGGAAAAAATTCCTTCCCGACTCCAATCAGGCAATCAGTGATTGCTCTCTTCTCACAGCCAGACTCTGAAATGCCCCAATGACTTCACACATACATTCCCATCCCTCCCATCTAATCTAGAAAAGTAAACCCTATCTTTATACTGATGTCAAATATGACCTGTCATTCTCTCCCTTGCCCTGAAGAGAGAGCTTCTTCTTCTTCTGACATCCCAAAAAACTTTTCTGCACCCTAATGAAAGGATTTTAAGAGCAGTGAGGCTATGGAACCTCAGAGGGGGTTTTTATGGTGAACTTACAGGTTATTAAGGTGCTCTCTCTGTAAGGAGGGATAGTACCCCCCAAATCCTGACCTAGGCCTCTCACCCAGTTAAGCCAGTACTCTCTGATCTGCACTGATGAAGGACAATTACTCCAAAACAGCAGTCTGCAAATGTGATACTAGCTTATTTATTATCCAAGTCATGTATCAAGGCCTATTTAAAGGGTCAAACTTTGTCTTATAGGATAACTGCCTCATATCTGGCTTATAGCTTATTTGCATACTTTCAAGCAAGACAAAAAAGTGTCTGCAGTAGGGTTGCCTCGGGTATCGATAATTCGATACTGAATCGATACTTTTATACCACTATCGATTCGGTACCGGAATTTCCTATTTTGTGATACTAAAATAAAAAATTCTCTTACCTGTCCTGCGCCGCGGCTCCGCCCCGGGTCCGGCGCTCCTCTTCTTCTCCGGGCCCATGCTGCACTGTCATGACTGCGTACAACGTCAGGACGTAGTGCGTGCACTCTGACCTGACGCTACATGCAGTCAAGTGACAGTGCAGCGCCGGGAAGAGAAGAAGAGGAGCGCCAGACCCGGAGCGGAGCTGTGGCGCAGGACAGGTAAGAGATTTTTTTATTTTATTTTGATGGGGGCACAGTGGGCTGATGTTAGGTCTGATGGGGCACAGTGGGCTGATCTGAGGTTTTATGGGGCGCAGTGGGCTGATCTGAGGTCTTATGGGGCACAGTGGGCTAATCTGAGGTTGATGGGGGCACAGTGGGCTGATCTAAGGTCTAATAGGGGCACAGTGGGCTGATCTGAGGTCTTATGGAGCACAGTGGGCTAATCTTAGGTTGATGGGGGCACGGTGGGCTGATGTGAGGTCTGATGGAGGCACGGTGGGCTGATGTGAGGTCTGATGGGGGCACAGTAGGCTGATCTGAGGTCTCATAGGGGCACGGTGGGATGATCTGAGGTCTGATGGGGGCACGGTGGGCTGATCTGAGGTCTGATGCTGGCACAGTGGGCTGATGTGAGGACTGATGGGGGCACAGTGGGCTGATGTGAGGTCTTATGGGGGCACGGTGGGCTGATGTGAGGTTTGATGGGGGCACAGTGGGCTGATCTGAGGTCTTATGGGGCACAGTGGGCTGATCTGAGGTCTTATGGGGCATAGTGGGCTAATCTGAGGTTGATGGGGCACAGTGGGCTGATGTTAGGTCTGATGGGGGCACAGTGGGCTGATGTGAGGTCTGATGGGGGCACAGTGGGCTGATGTGAGGTCTGATGATGGCACAGTGGGCTGATGTGAGGTCTGATGGGGGCACAGTGGGCTGATGTGAGGTCTGATGGGGGCACGGTGGGCTTATCTGAGGTCTAATGGGGGCACGGTGGGCTGATCTGAGGTCTGATGCTGGCACTGTGGGCAGATGTGAGGTCTGATGGGGGCACGGTGGGCTGATGTGAGGTTTGATGGGGGCACAGTGGGCTGATGTGAGGTCTGATGGGGGCACAGTGGGCTGATGTGAGGTCTGATGGGGGCACGGTGGGCTGATGTGAGGTCTGATGGGGGCACGGTGGGCTGATCTGCAGTCTGATGCTGGCACAGTGGGCTGATGTGAGGTCTGATGAGGGCACGGTGGGCTGATGTGAGGTCTGATGGGGCACGGTGTGGCTGATGTGAGGTTTGATGGGGGAACGGTGGGCTTATGTTAGGTCTGATGGGGACACAGTGGGCTGATCTGAGGTCTTATGGGGCACAGTGGGCTGATCTGAGGTCTTATTCAGCACAGTGGGCTAATCCGAGGTTGATGGGGGCACGGTGGACTGATGTGAGGTCTGATGGGGGCACGGTGGGCTGATGTGAGGTCTGATGGGGGCATGGTGGGCTGATGTGAGGTCTGATGGGGGCACGGTGGGCTGATGTGAGGTCTGATGGGGGCACGGTGGGCTGATGTGAGGTCTGATGAGGGCACGGTGGGCTGATGTGAGGTCTGATGGGGGCACGGTGGGCTGATCTGCGGTCTGATGCTGGCACGGTGGGCTGATGTGAGGTCTGATGAGGGCATGGTGGGCTGATGTGAGGTCTGATGGGGGCGCGGTGTGGCTGATGTGAGGTTTGATGGGGGAACGGTGGGCTTATGTTAGGTCTGATGGGGACACAGTGGGCTGATCTGAGGTCTTATGGGGCACAGTGGGCTGATCTGAGGTCTTATTAAGCACAGTGGGCTAATCTGAGGTTGATGGGGGCACGGTGGGCTGATGTGAGGTCTGATGGGGGCACAGTGGGCTGATGTGAGGTCTGATGGGGGCACAGTGGGCTGATCTGAGGTCTCATAGGGGCACGGTGGGCTGATCTGAGGTCTGATGGGGGCACGGTGGGCTGATCTGAGGACTGATGCTGGCACAGTGGGCTGATGTGAGGACTGATGGGGGCACAGTGGGCTGATGGGAGGTCTTATGGGGGCACGGTGGGGCTGATGTGAGGTTTGATGGGGGCACAGTGGGCTGATCTGAGGTCTTATGGGGCACAGTGGGCTGATCTGAGGTGTTATGGGGCACAGTGGGCTGATCCGAGGTCTTATGGGGCATAGTGGGCTAATCTGAGGTTGCTGGGGGCACAGTGGGCTGATGTTAGGTCTGATGGGGCACAGTGGGCTGATCTGAGGTCTGATGGGGCACAGTGGGCTGATGTGAGGTCTGATGGTTGCACAGTGGGCTGATGTGAGGTCTGATGGGGGCACAGTGGGCTGATGTGAGGTCTGATGGGGACACAGTGGGCTGATCTGAGGTCTGATGGGGGCACGGTGGGCTGATCTGAGGTCTGATGCTGGCACTGTGGGCTGATGTGAGGTCTGATGGGGGCACGGTGGGCTGATGTGAGGTTTGATGGGGGCACGGTGGGCTGATCTGAGGTCTGATGGGGGCACAGCGGGTTGATCTGAGGTTGATGGGGGCACAGTGGGCTGATGTTAGGTCTGATGGGGGCACAATGGGCTGATCTGAGGTCTTATGGGGCACAGTGGGCTAATCTGAGGTTGAATGGGAGCACAGCGGGCTGATGTTAGGTCTGATGGGGGCACAGTGGGCTGATGTTAGGTCTGATGGGGCACAGTGGGCTGATCTGAGGTCTGATGGGGTCACAGTGGGCTGATCTGAGGTCTGATGGGGGCACGGTGGGCTGATGTGAGGTCTGATGGGGGCACAATGGGCTGATCTGAGGTCTGATGGGGGCACGGTGTGGCTGACCTGAGTCTGATGGGTGCACGGTGGGCTGATCTGAGGTCTGATGCTGGCACTGTGGGCTGATGTGAGGTCTGATGGGGGCACGGTGGGCTGATGTGAGATCTGATGGGGGCACGGTGGGCTGATGTGAGGTCTGATGGGGGCACGGTGGGCTGATGTGAGGTCTGATGGGGGCACGGTGGGCTGATCTGAGGTCTGATGGGGGCACGGTGGGCTGATCTGAGGTCTGATGGGGGCACGGTGGGCTGATCTGAGGTCTGATGGGGGCACAGTGGCTGATCTGAGATCTGATGGGGGCACGGTGGGCTGATCTGAGGTCTGATGGGGGCACAGCGGGCTGATCTGAGGTGATGAGGGCACGGTGGGCTGACCTGAGGTCTGATAGGGGCACGGTGGGCTGATCTGAGGTCTGATAGGGGCACACAGATTTTTTGTATTTTATTTTTTCGGCATGGTATCAAATGATATCGAGTATCGAATACTTTTTCTTGATATCGAAATCGAATCAAAATTTTGGTATTGTGACAACTCTAGTCTGCAGCACTTAATAAGTGTGGTGAGAGGACTCCTGAAACATTTGCAATAGTAATACTGCCCCAATGAGTCCTTTATTGCTTAGGTACAGTAGGAAATTAAGCAGACAGGAGAGGGGAGTGGAAAAGAAGTCAGTTTTCTGGGGCCAGAAGCTACTTACTGGAGGCCGGTCCGGACCATGTGGCAGAACTCCACATCAGATTTTTGACATCTGGGGGACAAGAAGATGATGCTGTTCTATATATTTTTAGGAGCCATACGGGCATGAAATACATTTGCTGAACTACAGTATTGTATTTACAGTTAGGTCATTCTATTGTTAATAGACGGGGGGCAATTTAGATGTGATTCCCATACATCTGTAATTGAATCTTCGTTAAGTATTGGTACGGTATTTGTTCCATATGTCTAGAATTTTCAATATACTGTTCCAGACTTTGTTCTGGATGAAGGGAGTTTTCTGTTCCCATTGTTACTTTGTATGAACCATTGCTCTCGCTCTTTAACCCTCTCACAATGCCTTCCCCCTCCCATAGCTTACCTATCATTTTCAACTTCCCCTGCTTTGGGCCAGGCTTTTTTACACGCCTGACTTGTGGCCAGATCACTTTCCATGGCTGCGATAATTTCCTAACAGTGATTGCTCTCTTCTTACAGCCAGACTCTGAAATGCCCCAATGACTTCACACATACATTCCCATCCCTCCCACCTAACCTACAAAGTACACCCCATCTTTATACTGATGTCAAATATGACCTGTCATGCTCTCCCTTGCCCTGAAGAGAGAGCTTCTTCTTCTTCTGACATCCCAAAAAAACTTTTCTGCACCCTAATGAAAGGATTTTAAGAGCAGTGAGGCTATGGAACCTCAGAGGGGGTTTTTATGGTGAATTTACAGGTTATAGTTACTACAGAAGGGTTGATAATCCAGGGAGTTATTCTGGTTTTCAGATTGGAGTTAGAAAGGAATTTTTTCCCCTAAAATGAGGAAAATTGGATTCTACCTTACACCTTTTTTTGGATCAACTTTTCGTCATCATACAGTGAACTGGACGAACATACAGTACGTCTTCTTTCAGTCTTACTAACTGTGTTAGTATGTTATTATTATTTTTTTGGGTGGAGATATGTTACTACAGTATGTTGGGTGTTGAGAGATATTATGTCTAAAGGATCCAATAGATGTATACCATATACCGGCATGTGAAAAAACAGACACCATAAGCAAAGTTGTCAACATGTGGATCTTCATATATTATTATTATTTATTTGAAAGCACCATTAATTCCATAGTGCTGTACATCAAGAGGGGTTACATATACATTATATAAAAAATACTAATACAATAAAAATGAAACTATTAACAAACTGGTACAGGGGGGAGGAACCCTGCATGCAACAGCTTGCAATCTACATAACAATATACATAAAGATAAAGTTGATGTGCCTTTCTATGAGAAGAATAAGTACAGGCCATTTTTCTAGAAAAAAAATTTTGTTTAGGACATCAAGCCAAAATTAGGCCTCTTTCACACTAGCGGCAGCACAGATCCGGCAGGTGAAGGGTGCCGCCGGATCCTTGCTGCCGCAGGAACATGTGTGGGGCCGGAACCGCGCTCTGGCCCCACACATGTCACACAGTACATACACACAGACATATACACATACAAATACACATACATACTTACATGCTCCCGGCAGGTCTCCTCACCGCAGGAGGAGCAGGGCGGCGTGCACATAGGATGATTCTCCACAGCGCCCTCTGCTGGGCACCGGGTGGAATCGTCCTATGTGTGCGCCGTCCTGCTCCTCCTGCGCTGTGGAGACCTGCCGGGAGCATGTAAGTATGTAAGTATGTATGTGTATTTGTATGTGTATATGTCTGTGTATGTTTATGTCTGTATGTGTGTATGTATGTGTGCAGGTGAAGGATCCGTCATGAACTCCATTGAAAGTCAATGGAGGACGGATCCGTTCACCATTGTGTCACACCAAACTGATCCGTCCCCATTGACTTTCATTGGGGGTCATGATGGATCCGTCTTGGTGCGGATGCCTGGACTGGCTTTTAGGAGCATTCCGTTGTCTTCAGTTCAGTTTTGTCCCCATTGACAATGAATAGGGACAAAACTGAAGCATTTTATTCCGGTATTGAGCCCCTATGACGGAACTCAATACCGGAATTATAAAACGCTAGTGTCAAAGTAGCCTAAAAGGGGTGTCACAGACTAACAACTCATCAACAATCCACATTGTCTCATGAATTTATAAATGTCTATGGGAGTGCCGAAGATAGCCAAGTATATCTTTTGTCTGGCAATTCCATAGAGTCAGACACCAATGAGACACTTATCAACCATCCTGTGGATAGAAGATAAATTGTCATTCTTGGGACAAGCTCTTTCAAGTTTGTCCTTGAACACCAAGCTACCAGTATTTCTAGAACACTAGCCTACATTTATCACATTTCCATAAACTGTGCTAAAAATGGTTGCAAATCATGAGGCGTGTCATAATTGCACAAAAAACTAACTTTTCACCATACACAGCAACATTAAAAAATGATTGATGAGGACAAAAGAGTGTCCATCCACCTGTTAGCAGTATGGTGCTCCAACTCACGGCTGGTTCCCAGGAGTTATAATCCAAGTGAGGAGTAGGTTCAGCATTTAACAAAATAATGCATCCTTTATTCAAAAGTGAGACACATACAGATTAAAACCAATTAATCCTATGGGTTTTTAATGTACAAAAGTATGTTTGTACACTTGAAACGCGTAAGATTAAGTTGATTTTAATTTGTTTGTGTCTCGGTTTTCAATAAAAGATTTGCTATTATATTGATTCTGAACCCACTCTTCACTAAAATTAAAAAAAATATGAAGAAAAGTGGACATGGCTTTAATGGCATGCACATAGCCTCCAAGTCAAAACAGATTGTGTAAAAAAATTGTGAAATGTTGGGGCCAATCCAGACAGTTCAAAAATACTCAAAATTTAAGAGGAATGCATCATTGAAATAAACTTGGCACCATTCTCTCTAACAGACTTTTCTTTAGCTCTATGAAATACCACTCTTAACTATGCGCCATTGTGCTCTGGACAGACAGAAAAGTAAGTCCAGTAAATCCAGAGTTATTTGGCCATAGTTTTGGAAGACATGTTTGGCAAAAACTAAACCCAGCATTTTGCCCAAAGAATCAGATACAACTGTATAGATTGGTGGTGGAAATGTTATGGCTCTGGATTGCTTTGCTACATCAGGACCTGGGAAGCTCAACATCATAGTATTAATCAATTTACATTACTGTTTATTGGCTCTGTTGACACTTAAAATAAAAACTGACAAGTTTGCATTTGCCTGCAAGTTTAGTAGCAAAAAAACCCCCACAAACACAATGATCCATGTTAGCGGTAATCAAATAAAAATGTAAGATAATATAAAAAATTTGGATAATATAAAGTAATGGAAATTTACCATTGATATAAAATCTTTAGCCATATGTACTTATAGATTAGAAAGTAATCACCCTCATTATTAGAGAATTAGTGAAGATCCTTATTTTGTATCTTACATGTCAAATTTTATTAGTCCTTTTATTTGTATGTGCATATTTAACATGGAGCAATATTTTCCTCCCTAAACATAGCTGAGTACAGAGCAAGCCAGGCTTAATGTGCTTTTTGCAGAAAGCACTGGAAGTGAAATAAGGTGCTTTGCAAATGTAATACAATTTAATTTCTAGATCATATGGAAATAAGCATTTTATGGGAGAATTTTGTGGCTTTTGTAAGATAAATGTAAAATATGTAATAAACGGAGATGAAAGAAACTGATGAGCCTCATAAAAAAATAAAGAAAAAACCCTGCATGCCTCAAGCTGTAAGAGTTTCTCTAATTAGTTATCTGATTTATGTAACTGGGGATCTGTATCACTTAAATATTGTGTGAACGGTAAGCCCATCACATTTTTTCACTCGGCGAGATAATAGACTCATAATGAAAACAAATGTACATTTATAGGTTAATACGGTAATTTATTGAGAAGCATGTTTAGAACTTCTTCACATAACCTTGCAGACTATACACAATAATCCGTTTCATCTCATTGTGAATTAAACAGCGCTGAATAGATATCAAATTAGCGGTAATGATTGAGGGAATAGAAAGGTCACATTATATAAAACTTTGTAAATGAGAGTGTGACAATGTTTTAAATTGACTTTAAAAGCTTTGCGGTAGAGGGAAGCATGTTTCTTGCGTATTTTATGTTTTACTTTTGAAAAGGTTAACTAGTTACCTCTAATAACTTTGTATTGATTAACCTATATATTCCCGTAGTGAATGCTAATTTGCATTTATTTGCTTTCAGACATATTTCATAAGAAAACTGCAAACTAGAGAGGGAAGAAAACAAAAAAAAAGCTGCCAGAGTATGCTCATATGGCGTAAGCTTTAGGGGCCGTTCACACAATGATTTTTACCCTTAATATTCTGCTGAAATCCATTTTTCATGGTTTCCAATAGGAAATCACTGCTTTTCATACAACTACTCAGGTCACTTTTTAGATGAGGTGGGATAGCCACACGCGGATTAGCCAATCAGTATGTGGAACCATGATAGTTGACAATGCAAATACACATAAGAAATCCAACAGTCAGCCTCAGATTTCTGCTGCCAATTTCAAATGGAAATAGTTGCTGTGTGCACATACCCTAACGTGGCCAAAGCTCATTTGTTGTACTTGAAAATCAAAGTCTCTATAGTAGTTTTCCCATGAAATAGTCCTCTCCTCAATCCAACGGTGTGCAAGGGACCTCTGTATAGCAAAACATGAACCATATAATCTTAATCGTGTACATAAAAAGCTCATTGTTTAGTAAGCGTAGTACGGGATTACCGTCCTCGATAAGGACCTGTCTCTCCAATGCCACCTATAGGTAGTTACCCTGCAACACTGAATTGATATATATAGTATATATATATATATACAGTACAGACCAAAAGTTTGGACACACCTTCTCATTCAAAGAGTTTTCATGACTATCAAAAATTGTAGATTCACACTGAAGGCATCAAAACTATGAATTAACACATGTGGAATTATATACTTAACAAAAAGTGTGAAACAACTGAAAATATGTCTTATATTCTAGGTTTTTCAAAGTAGCCACATTTTGCTATGATTACTGCTTTGCACACTCTTGGCATTCTCTTGATGAGCTTCAAGAGGTAGTCACCTGAAATGGTTTTCACTTCACAGGTGTACCCTGTAAGGTTTAATAAGTGGGATTTCTTGCCTTATAAATGGGGTTGGGACCATGAGTTGTGTTGGGCAGAAGTCAGGTGGATAACAAGCTCAGATTAGAGACCAGGTCAATGCCACACAGAGTTCTAGCAGCAGACACATCTCTACAACAACTGTTAAGAGGAGACTGTGTGCAGCAGGCCTTCATGGTAAAATAGCTGCTAGGAAACCACTGCTAAGGACAGGCAACAAGCAGAAGAGACTTGTTTGGGCTAAAGAACACAAGGAATGGACATTAGACCAGTGGAAATCTGTGCTTTGGTCTGATGAGTCCAAATTTGAGATCTTTGGTTACAACCACCGTGTCTTTGTGCGACGCAGAAAAGGTGAACGGGTGGACTCTACATGCCTGGTTCCCACCGTGAAGCATGGAGGAGGAGGTGTGATGGTGTGGGGGGGCTTTGCTGGTGTCACTGTTGGTGATTTATTCACAATTGAAGGCATACTGAACCAGCATGGCTACCACAGCATCTTGCAGCGGCATGCTATTCCATCCGGTTTGCGTTTAGTTGGACCATCATTTATATATCAACAGGACAATGACCCCAAACACACCTCCAGGCTGTGTAAGGGCTATTTGACCAAGAAGGAGAGTGATGGGGTGCTACGCCAGATGACCTGGCCTCCACAGTTACCAGACCTGAACCCAATCGAGATGGTTTGGGGTGAGCTGGACCGCAGAGTGAAGGCAAAAGGGCCAACAAGTGCTAAGCATCTCTGGGAACTCCTTCAAGACTGTTGGAATACCATTTCAGGTGACTACCTCTTGAAGCTCATCAAGAGAATGCCAAGAGTGTGCAAAGCAGTAATCAAAGCAAAAGGTGGCTACTTTGAAGAACCTAGAATATAAGACATATTTTGAGTTGTTTCACACTTTTTTGTTACGTATATAATTCCACATGTGTTAATTCATAGTTTTGATGCCTTTAGTGTTAATCTACAATTTTCATAGTCATGAAAATACAGAAAACTCTTTGAATGAGAAGCTGTGTCCAAACTTTTGGTCTGTACTGTATATATATATATGTAAAACCCCTTCAATTGAAGCTGAAAGTCTATACTTCAATCACATATTGATGGCCTTTGTTTCAATCCCATTGTCCTATTGTCCTGTACAGAGACTAAAGAGCCCTTTACAGCACCAGCTATCATCAATTTACTCATAGTTATATATGTCACTATCATTTTGACATTGCTAATGCTGTCTTGATCTTAAAAGAAGTTGGATACAGTCCAATTGTCAACAGTCAACTGTCAACAATTCGTTTAGCCCTGTCTTACTGTGCTTGCACCATAGCCCTCTGTCTTGATGCATGTGCAGTGGATCTCCTGCTGCTTCCCAAGTAGTGCAGACATCAACTGCCCATGCACTGATGATATGTGAGTCCACCCAGAAGTCTATGCATGTGAATGAGTGGTGGTGCATGAACAGTTACTACCTAGGTATTGGCAACATTGCCTCTGCGTTTGCGCGGCTAACCAGAGCAGCTCAGGCGCTAGATTGTCAGGAACGGGTGAGATTTCCACCACTGTCGATCAAGTGGAAGGGGGGAGCTTAATGAGCATGGGAAAAGCCCCTTGCTGCTCAAGAACTCTTTTTGATGAACAATTTGATTTGTACAAATCAGTTCCCTTATCTCTAACTCCTGGTTTTGGCTTTCAAAACTGCATCAAGAAACCTGAGCGTGAGGCCATACCATTATGGTTCTGTAGAAATGTAGTCGTAATTCAGCCTTGTGCACAAGCCTGTGATATGCACCAAACGCTACTCCGGCATTAAATTCTACCTGTCTGAAACCTGAACCACTGACTGCAAATCTTGTTATATTACCTCTTTGTGTTATACCAGTCATAAAAGCAGGGAAAACATAAATCCTCCACTGAATATTTCAAAACGGTATTTTTTCCTAACACAATGGTCTAATTGAATTGTGAGAGATCCTATTACACAACCAGTACATAAAGTTATAATTGCTATTACCTTGTCCTCATTTTCAATTCATAATCCGGCCATAGCTAAGGGTCAGTGGATAGAATTTCATTCTGTCTTTGTACCATAAATCAGTGTTTATTTCAGTGGCCTTTGTGACCCTGAACTGTATAAAATAAAACATGTTGTTGGAAGCAGAACTTCAGAGCAGATACCTGCCTAGTTATAGAGCACATCTTTATTTTAACTGCAGTGGAGTTTTGTTGGCCTGCTATTAATTCATGTCTGTAAACCTAATAGGATAGTTTTAGTGCAGAAGACAGGTTTGTTCTCTCCTTTTTTACCTTGCATTTTTTAATTGGTATATTGTCAGGGAAATAATTGCTCCATCAGACATAAGATGAAATAATAAAATTATTTCACTGTGCCAACATCTGTATCTATCTTGAAGAAATATATGTGGTTTAAAATTGGGTTTGCAATATTTTTTTTTAATTTAAAGAAGCAGTTGAAGAAATTGGTGGAACTGGGCCACAGAACTGAGACTGTGTTTTTCTTTATTGAAATCAGCAGGAATACATTTGAATAGAAATTCTTGGTGAACCGCATGGTAACTTTATATATGTAAATAGTGCATAGTAGTTATTAGTAATAAGATTTACAATGGTGCTTAAAAATGTGTGGATTTTCTATATTTCTGCATAAATTTGACCTAAAAGGAAGAGTTCCTCCAAGCTGATGTGTAGGTCTAATAAACAATTCCTGGAAACGTTTAGTTGCAGTTATTGCTGCACAAGGGAGTCACACCACAGATACCAAAAGTAAAGACTCATATACTTTTGACACTCACAGACATGTGATAGTGAATCATTTTCCTCAAAAAATAAATTACCAAGTATACTTTTGACTTGTTTGATTTGGTTATCTTTATCTACTTTTAGGACCTGCGTGAAAATCTGATGTATACAAAACCAGTTTGATCACATCTTTGATCAACAAAATTTACCCCTTTAGGGATTCCCTAGGATTATGTAGATAAGACTTAACTTTTATTAGAAATTATAAATAACAAATATTGCACTCAAAAATGTTAAAACTATCAGCCGGCAGCTATGCCCTGTTGGTACTAACACCCACGTGTTGTGGGTATAATTAGGTAGTCTCCTTTTTATGAGGATATATTTATAGATACTATGTGACAACATATAGTTGGGGAATGGTGTTAGCCCTTAATTCTGGAGCATAGTATCATTAATAATAGAGGTTTAGAACTGTTGAGCCTATAATAGTTACTTTTGTTATAATTGCACTACAAACAGGCTTTCTGTTCGTTGTATCGCTGTGTGCTGCCACTATGCACACAGCGATCAATGCCTGGACTGTATGAGAGAGTCTGCCTTATTTCAGGTCAGAGCCCTCTGTGTAGGCTATTTTCACAGTTCACTACTAACCTCTATTAAAAAAGGCTGGTCGTGCAGCAGCAATAGTTATGTTGATAATGCTGCCTATGTTTTAATAAGACCGGGGAACTGCTTCCCCAACAGAGCAGGCTTGTATAGCGGTTCGCATGCCACTGAGGGACACTGGAGCGTTAAAGTCACGTAATGCGTGACCGCTCCGGACTGTCCGTCAGCCTGTCCTGCGTGCGAACCTGCAAGTGCGCGATATGTGGTCGACGCTAGGTACCGTCTATGTAACTGATCGGGGACACCTTTCCCCCGATCAGTGAAAGATCGGTACTACAAACTGGCTCTGTATCAGGGAGATCGCGGGTCTGTGCGGTCACGTGATAACCGCGATTTGTTTGTCTCCCTGTGCAGCGCCAGCCAGGACAATGCCTCGCTCTGAATGCTGTTTCCCTAAGCAGCGCTAGCACAAACCTTTGCCTCACTCCATAATATAGCTACAATAGGACTTTGCTGCCAACTGTCTAAAACCTGATGTCTATCACCCTATCCCAACATGTTTCACCACTGCGCGTGGCTTCGTCAGGGGGGTGGGTATAGCCCCTGACGAAGCCACGCGCTGTGGTGAAACATGTTGGGATAGGGTGATAGACATCAGGTTTTAGACAGTGGCAGCAAAGTCCTATTGTAGCTATATTATGGAGTGAGGCAAAGGTTTGTGCTAGCGCTGCTTAGGGAAACAGCATTCAGAGCGAGGCATTGTCCTGGCTGGCGCTGCACAGGGAGACAAACAAATCGCGGTTATCACGTGACCGCACAGACCCGCGATCTCCCTGATACAGAGCCAGTTTGTAGTACCGATCTTTCACTGATTGGGGAAAGGTGTCCCCGATCAGTTACATAGACGGTACCTTAGCGTCGACCACATATCGCGCACTTGCAGGTTCGCACGCAGGACAGGCTGACGGACAGTCCGGAGCGGTCACGCATTACGTGACTTTAACGCTCCAGTGTCCCTCAGTGGCATGCGAACCGCTATACAAGCCTGCTCTGTTGGGGAAGCAGTTCCCCGGTCTTATTAAAACATAGGCAGCATTATCAACATAACTATTGCTGCTGCACGACCAGCCTTTTTTAATAGAGGTTAGTAGTGAACTGTGAAAATAGCCTACACAGAGGGCTCTGACCTGAAATAAGGCAGACTCTCTCATACAGTCCAGGCATTGATCGCTGTGTGCATAGTGGCAGCACACAGCGATGCACTACAAACAGGCTTTCTGTTCGTTGTAATTATAACAAAAGTAACTATTATAGGCTCAACAGTTCTAAACCTCTATTATTAATGATACTATGTTCCAGAATTAAGGGCTAACACCATTCCCCAACTATATGTTGTCACATAGTATCTATAAATATATCCTCATAAAAAGGAGACTACCTAATTATACCCACAACACGTGGGTGTTAGTACCAACAGGGCATAGCTGCCGGCTGATAGTTTTAACATTTTTGAGTGCAATATTTGTTATTTATAATTTCTAATAAAAGTTAAGTCTTATCTACATAATCCTAGGGAAAATCTGCGTGAAAATCTGATGTAGTTTCAGGTCAAATTGACATAAAAATTTAGAAAATTCTGAAGGGTTCACAAACTCAAGCACTACTGTAAAGGTTTAAATGTTGATGACCTGTATTCTGTATAGGCTATCTATATTAGACTGGGTTCACATCATGTTTTTGACACAGACAGATGTAGTACAGGGCATTCGTCACCATTGAGTTCTACTGTAACATAAACATAGTAACATAGTTTATAAGGCAGAAAAAAAGACATCTGTCCATCCAGTTCAGCCTGTTATCCTGCAAGTTGATCCAGAGCAAGGCAAAAAAAACCCCTGTGAGGTAGAAGCTAATTTTCCCCACTTTAGGGGGTAAAAATCCTTCCCGACTCCAATCAGGCAATCAGAATTACTCCCTGGATCAACGATCCCTCTCTAGTAACTATAACCTGTAATATTATTACCCTCCAGAAATACATCCAGGCCTCTCTTAAACTGTTTAAGTGAACTCACCATCACCACCTCCTCAGGCAGAGAGTTCCATAGTCTCACTGCTCTTACTGTAAAGAATCCTCTTCTATGTTTGCGTACAAACCTTCCTTCCTCCAGACACAGAGGATGTCCCTAAAACATTATTAAACAGAAATACGCCTAAATTAAGCGTATTTCTGGCACAGATTGCGGCAAAAAGATCCTTTGGTCTGCAATCTGCGACTTTTTCCTGATCATGGCAGGTCTACAAAGTGGACGTGGTATGTACGGGGAAGGGAATGGGCCGGTAGGCCCATTTCATCTACCATTTTCCTACTCCTGATTTATGCATAGAAAATGGTCTAAATGTAGGGCATGTCATGGTGCCTATCAAGTGCTGCTACCATTTTCTGTTTAGTATTTAATTAGCCAGTTGGTAGCTTGCACCTGACTCTCACCTGTAGGAGGTGCTGTTCCTTCTTTGAGTAATTTTCTAAATGTAGGGCAGCTAGGAAGCTGATTACATTTAGAAGCGGCGGTGGAACAAACAAAGTTATGTAGCAGCCGACAACTCTACATAACAGCAGCGGATCCATCGCCAGTTCAGGGCTTTATTAAGACCGGCGTCTAAAACACCGTTCACAATAAATGTGCCCCATAGATCTTAATTACATTTTTCTGCTTGATTCTGCAGGATGGAAAAGCATAGTGTACTACGTCATTGTATCCTTGAACACTGTGGTCTCTTCATTGCATACTAGCCACGGACCCATACATGGTAAGTCGGTGCCTGGTGTTGGAGCCTCAATCCTGTTCACTTGAATGGGACAGAGCTGCAGAAAGACTGAGGAACATGATGTCACAGTCCAAGGAAGAGGCTGCAGCACCCTTTCAAACAGCTGATCGGGGGGTTTCCTGGAGTTAGACCTTCACCAATATTCATGATAAGGATAAGTCATCAATATTTAAGTCCTTGAAAACCCTTTTAATTGAAGCATTGTCAAAAAACAGAAAAAATACAGAAAGTTAGAAAAAAGCCTAACAGTATTTATAATCAGAAGTTTGCAGTTCCAAAAATGTCATTAAGGCCTTGCATACACAACATTCGAACCTTCCATCCAAATCTCCTGATATAGAAACATAGAAGATTGACGGCAGAAAAAGACCACCTGGTTTTATCTTATAAAAGATACATGTTTATCCCAGGCATGTTTAAATTCAGTTACTGTGAAATAATATTTTCTAATGTTGTTCTTGATTTGTCCCCCAATAACCTCACATTGTGCCCCCTTGTTCTTGTGTTCTGTTTCTTATTAATAACACTTCCCTCCTGAACTTTATTCAGTCCTTTAACATGTTTAAAGGTTTCAATCATGTCCCCCTTTCTCTTCTTTCCTCCAGACTATACATATTAAGAACTCTGAGTCTTTCTTGATAAGTTCCATGCTTTAGACCTTCCACCATTTTTGTAACTCTTCTTTGGACCCGTTCTATTTTAGCAATAACCTTTTGCAGGTGAGGTCTCCAGAATTGAACACAGTATTCCAGATGTGGTCTCACTAGAGCTCTATACAGAGGGATCACAATCTCCCTCTTTCTGCTTGTTATACCTCTAGCTATGCAGCCAAACATACAATTTGCTTTCCCTACCGCCTGGTTGCATTGGTTACTCGTTTTGAGGCTGTCAGAGATGACTACCCCCAAATCCTTGTCTTCTGAAGTCTTTGTTAACACAGAACTGCCAATACGATACTCAGATACAGTATATACCTCCAATGTAGGCCTGAGATGGGTGCCATACAGAGACATCCATCACCCATAAGGTCCCATACTGAATGGTTCATGTTTTTGTGGTGCCCTATGTATATAGTTTACTGCACATCCCTAGGCAGCAGAAAAAATTATATTGATTCATATTAGACAAATAGAAGTCAAAAGGACACTCTTGGTCTCAGTCAGATGAATCGGCCTGAGGATACATTTAACAAACAAGTGCTATGAAAAGGCATTTGCCCATTCTCAACCTGATTCCTTGATTCTCCACCGATCTCTCGACCTCATGGGTCAGCAGTCACTGCAGAGAGACTACTCTAGGAGGTAGCAGTCTGGAGGTTCCCCTGTAAGTGGAAACCATATCCCTGTATAGGGGTGAAAGGGTGAAGATTAGGGGACTGCCAGGATAACACCTTTAGAAATAGTATTTATGATACTTGCTGACTGGAGGGATTTCTGTGTATAAGTTGGACAACTTCTTTAACCCCTTCTTGATGCAGCAATTTTCCATTTTTGTTTTTTTGTTTTTTGCTCCCTGCCTTTCCAGAGCCACAACTTTTTTATTTTTTGAATTCACATAGCTGTATGGGGACTTATTTTTGTGGAACAAATTGTACATATTAATGGAACCATTTATTACTGCATAGAATGTAGTTGGAAGCTAGAAAAAAATCCAAATGGTGTGGAATTGGAATAACACACAATTCCACTACAGTTTTATGGGTTTTGTTTATACAGCGTTCACTATGTGGTAAAACTGACCTGTGCTATTAATTCTCCAGGTCAGTATGATTACTGTGATGCCATATATGTATATTTTTTCTTGCGTTTTAATACTAAAAATAAAACTTTTTATTTTTTTTCGCTGTACTCTGACTCCCATAACTTTTTTCAAAATTATGTCTGTGGAGGTGATTTTTGTGGGGCAATCTGTAGTTTTGTAATACCATTTTGGGGTGTGTATGAATTTTGATCACTTTTTATTACATTTTTGTTGGGAAATAAAGTGATGAAAAAACTGCAAATCTGCCATTTTTTTCCATTACATCCCTCACCATTTGGGATACGTTTTTTAATATTTTAATATTACGGGCATTTTCACACAGCAATGCCCATGATGTTGATTTTTTTATTGTTTAAGTATTTTGATTTTGATTTTAGGGAAAAGGGGATTATTTGAATTTCTATATAAATATATGAATTTTTAAATATTTTTAAAACATTTAAAACATTTCTCCTTTTTCACTTTTTTTAAGATCCTCAATCAGACCACAACATGCAATCATCAGATTGCAATTTGTTTAGAGTAATGGCATTTTCTCCATTACCCTATACATAGATCGCTATATTACAATTCATTGCAATTCATTTATAGATCCATCTCACCTCTTTTTGCACCAGAAGTTTCCTCCAGTTGCCCCCTCTCAGCGAGATGAACACCCAATCAATCAGTTTCATGTGACTAAACTCCTATATATATATATTAATTTTTTTAATTATGAATCATGCTTTCATGTAATAACAATTACATTTTCTTGGATCAATAACAATTGGGGTCGCATAATTTACCACTTGTTTTGTAATATTTACAGTGTCTTGCGAAAGTATTCGGCCCCTTGGAACTTTTCAACCTTTTGCTACATTTCAGGCTTCAAACAAAAAGATATAACATTTTAAATTTTTGGTGAAGAATCAACAACAAGTGGGTCACAATTGTGAAGTGGAACAAAATTTTTCACTTTTTTTGGATCATTTAAACTTTTTTTGTAATAATAAAACTGAAAAGTGGGGCGTGCAAAATTATTCGGCCCATTTACTTTCAGTTCAGAAAACTCACTCCAGAAGTTCATTGAGGATCTCTGAATGATCCAATGTTGTCCTAAATGACTGAATGAAGATAAATAGAATCCACCTGTGTGTAATCAAGTCTCTGTATAAATGCACCTACTCTGTGATAGTCTCAGGGTTCTGTTTAAAGCACAGAGAGCATCATGAAGACCAACGAACACATCAGGCTGGTCCGTGATACTGTTGTGGAGAAGTTTAAAGCCGGATTTGGTTACCATAAGATTTCCCAAGCTTTAAACATCCCAAGGAGCACTGTGCAAGCGATCATATTGAAATGGAAGGAGTATCAGACCACTGCAAATCTACCAAGACCCGGCCGTCCCTCTAAACTTTCATCTCAAACAAGGAGAAGACCAATCAGAGATGCAGCCAAGAGGCCAATGATCACTCTGGATGAACTACAGAGATCTACAGCTGAGATGGGAGAGTCTGTCCATAGGACAACAATCAGTCGAACATTTCACAAATCTGGCCTTTATGGAAGAGTGGCAAGAAGAAAGCCATTTCTCAAAGATATCCATAAAAGTCTTGTTTACAGTTTGCCACAAGCCATCTGGGAGACACACCAAACATGTGGAAGAAGGTGCTCTGGTCAGATGAAACCAAAATCAAACTTTTTGGAAACAATGCAAAACTATATGTTTGGTGTAAAAGCAACACAGCTCATCACCCTGAACACACCATCCCCACTGTCAAACATGGTGGTGGCAGCATCATGGTTTGGGCCTGCTTTTCATCAGCAGGGACAGGGAAGATGGTTAAAATTGATGAGAAGATGGATGGAGCCAAATACAGGACCATTCTGGATAAAAACCTGTTGGAGTCTGCAAAAGACCTGAGACTAGGACAGAGACAATGATCCCAAACATAAAGCAAAATCTACAATGGAAAGATGGATGGAGCCAAATACAGGACCATTCTGGATGAAAACCTGTTGGAGTCTGCAAAAGACCTGAGACTAGGACGGAGATTTATCTTCCAACAAGACAATGATCCCAAACATAAAGCAAAATCTACAATGGAAAGATGGATGGAGCCAAATACAGGACCATTCTGGATGAAAACCTGTTGGAGTCTGCAAAAGACCTGAGACTAGGACGGAGATTTATCTTCCAACAAGACAATGATCCCAAACATAAAGCAAAATCTACAATGGAATGGTTCAAAAATAAACGTATCCAGGTCTTAGAATGGCCAAGTCAAAGTCCAGACCTGAATCCAATTGAGAATATGTGGAAAGAGCTGAAAACTGCTGTTCACAAACGCTCTCCATCCAACCTCAAAGAGCTCGAACTGTTTTGCAAGGAAGAATGGGCAAGAATTTCAGTCTCTAGATGTGCAAAACTGATAGAGACATACCCCAAGAGACTTGCAGCTGTAATCGCAGCAAAAGGTGGCGCAACAAAGTATTAATGAAAGGCGGCCGAATAATTTTGCACGCCCCACTTTTCAGTTTTATTATTACAAAAAAAGTTTAAATGATCCAATAAATTTCGTTCCACTTCACAACTGTGACCCATTTGTTGTTGATTCTTCACCAAAAATTTAAAATGTTATATCTTTTTGTTTGAAACCTGAAATGTGGCAAAAGGTTGAAAAGTTCCAGGGGGCCGAATACTTTCGCAAGGCACTGTACACAACTTATATTGGATTGTCACAAATTAATTATGATGATAATTTAGTTTTTTTCTGCTTTTTATTTAGTTTTTTTGCTTTTTAATATTATTATCATGTACTTGGGGCAATTAAAATGTTATGTTCCATATGCGGAGGTAAATAGATTATTTTAATCAGTTTGGGTATAAAAGGAGGAGTATATGATTATGGCACTTTATCCCCAGAAAAAGCCTGGTGGCGAAACGACGTTGGGAGGAGGACACGGCAGGGCCAGTCTCAGACCCACAGGTATAGCCTTGAATATGTGATGATGATTTTTTTGCCCCCAGATCACCTATTTCTTTCTCATTTGGCTTTAATGCCTGTGGATACACTGTGGTTGATGTTAGGTGCATATAAATCTTATAATCAACTATATTGCCATATGTGGTTATCTGGTGGCTGACCCTGTTGCGCCCCCTATAGTTCCTCACTAGTATGTACTTACCGCTGCTATAGTAATTATATATATTGCTGCTACGAATATAATCATGTTATTTTGTAACTAATAAAGTTTGCTTTTTAATTGAATTGGTGGGGAGGTGTTGTTTTTGGCGGTATTGTATATTGTGGGTGATCTCCATTTTTGTAAATTTATTTATCTTAAAATCCCAGTACATGTAGGAGTGTAGTGGAAGATCCAATGGATAAATTATTACTGAACTACATGCAGTATGCAGTGCTGGCTGTCTGATAGTGCCTCTGTACAGTACTGTGCGGTACTGCATGCCCTGTACTGCTCTTTACCTGTGCCAGGAAGATCTTCATCTTTAGATACCAGTTGAGCACGGCTCTATTTTATTTTATGGTAGTGCCATAATATGGTGGTGCACCATCTTGCTGGAAAAATTCAGGGAACGTACCAGCTTCAGTGCATAAAGAGGGAAACACATAACCATGTACAGTAGCAATTTCACATATCCAGTGGCCTTGAGGTTTCCATTGATGAAGAATGGGCCTACTATCTTTGTACCCCATATACCACATTATAGGTGTCAGGTCCGAGCATTCCTAGATGAACAGTTTCTTGGAAAGTGGATTGGTCATCGTGGGCTAGTTGAATGGCCCCCAAGGTCTCCCGATCTGACCCCCTTAGACTTTTATCTTTGGGGTCATCTGAAGGCAATTGTATATGCTGTGAAGATACGAGATGTGCAGCACCTGAAACTACGGATACTGGAAGCCTGTGCTAGCATTTCTTCTGCGGTGTTGCTATCAGTGTGTGAAGAGTGGGAGAAGAGGGTTGCATTGACAATCCAACACAATGGGCAGCACTTTGAACACATTTTATAAGTGGTCAGAAACTTGTAAATAATTCATGAAAGAATAAAGTTACGTTAAAACCAAGCACTCCGTTTTTCTTGTGAAATTCTCAATAGGTTTGATGTGTCACATGACCCTCTTCCCATTGAAAAAACTAAAGTTGGATCCAAAATGGCCGACTTTAAAATGGCCGCCATGGTCACCACCCATCTTGAAAAGTTTCCCCCCTCCCATATACTAATGTGCCACAAACAGGAAGTTAATATCACCAACCATTCCCATTTCATTTAGGTGTATCCATATAAATGGCCCACCCTGTAGAAAGCAACTTACATTGACAGCAGCTATTTCTGACTTATGCAAGGATTTTCTTTTTTAGTATTGGGTATCTGCTTATTATTATTATGTTATCTTCATTTTGAATTAAATTAGGATTGCATTTGAAGACTATTACTAGTTTTCTCTATACAGTATCTTACAAAAATGAGTACACCCCTCACATTTTTGTAAATATTTTATTGTATCTTTTCATGGGACAACACTGAAGATATGATACTTTGATACAATGTAAAGTAATCAGTGTACATCTTGAGTGCACATGCTCAGCTTCATATCGAGAGGTTGTCTTTTCAAAAATAGACATATGAATGCTGCCAGCATTGCTGCAGAGGTTAAAGAGGTAGGTGGTCAACCTGTCGGTGCTCAGAACATACGCCGCACACTGCATCAAATTGGTCTGCATGGCTATCGTCCCAAAAGAAAGTCTCTTCTAAAGATGATGCACAGGAAAGCTCACAAATAGTTTGCTGAAGAGAAGCAGACTAAGGACATGGATTACTGGAACCATGTCATGTGATCTGATGAGACCAAGATAAACATTAGGGATGAGCGAACTTTTGAAAAGTTCGATTTGGCTGATTCGCTGAATTTTACAAAACAATTCGCTTCGTGACTTATTACTTCACCACGAAGCGCATTTTTTGTAAGTAGTGGGTGCAATGACAGGGAGCTGCGATAGCGCCGCCCCCGTCATTGTACCCCTCAGATGCCGCGTTCATACAGTACAGACCAAAAGTTTGGACACACCTTCTCATTCAAAGAGTTTTCTGTATTTTCATGACTATGAAAATTGTAGATTCACACAAGTAGCCACCTTTTGCTTTGATTACTGCTTTGCACACTCTTGGCATTCTCTTGATGAGCTTCAAGAGGTAGTCACCTGAAATGGTTTTCACTTCACAGGGTGGGATTTCTTGCCTTATAAATGGGGTTGGGACCATCAGTTGTGTTGGGCAGAAGTCAGGTGGATACACAGCTGATAGTCCTACTGAATAGACTGTCAGAATTTGTATTATGGCAAGAAAAAAGCAGCTAAACGAGTGGCCATCATTACTTTAAGAAATGAAGGTCAGCCAGTCTGAAAAATTGGGAAAATTTTGAAAGTGTCCCCAAGTGCAGGTTAACAGCAGCTCAGATTAGAGACCAGGTCAATGCCACACAGAGTTCTAGCAGCAGACACATCTCTACAACAACTGTTAAGAGGAGACTGTGTGCAGCAGGCCTTCATGGTAAAATAGCTGCTAGGAAACCACTACTAAGGACAGGCAACAAGCAGAAGAGACTTGTTTGGGCAAAAGAACACAAGGAATGGACATTAGACCAGTGGAAATCTGTGCTTTGGTCTGATGAGTCCAAATTTGAGATATTTGGTTCAAAGAACCGTGTCTTTGTGTGACGCAGAAAAAGTGAATGGATGTATTCTACAATCCTGGTTCCCACTGTGAAGCATGAAGGAGGAGGTATGATGGTGTGGGGGTGCTTTGCTGGTGACACTGTTGGGGATTTATTCAAAATTGAAGGCATTCTGAACCAGCATGGCTACCACAGCATCTTGCAGCGGCATGCTATTCCATCCGGTTTGCGTTTAGTTGGACCATCATTTATTTATCAACAGGACAATGACCCCAAACACACCTCCAGGCTGTGTAAGGGCTATTTGACCAAGTAGGAGAGTGATGGGGTGCTACGCCAGATGACCTGGCCTCCACAGTCACCAGACCTGAACTCAATTGAGATGGTTTGGGGTGAGCTGGACCGCAGAGTGAAGGCGAAAGGGCCAACAAGTGCTAAGCATCTCTGGGAACTCTGGAATACCATTTCAGGTGACTACCTATTAAAGCTCATCAAGAGAATGCCAAAGCAGTGTGCAAAGCAGTAATCAAAGTAAAAGGTGGCTACTTTGAAGGGCCTAGAATATAAGACATATTTTCAATTGTTTATCACTTTTTTGTTAAGTATATAATTCCACATGTGTTAATTCATAGTTTTGATGCCTTCAGTGTGAATCTACAATTTTCATGGTCATGAAAATACAGAAAACTCTTTGAATGAGAAGGTGTGTCCAAACTTTTGGTCTGTACTGTACATGATCGCTTCATCTTAGTGCAAAAAAAGTGTAAAATTAACATAAAAATAAAATAAAATCATACTTACCTCCTCCATTTGCTCACGACGGGCCGGCCAACGCCATCTTGCTTAAAGATCTGGCCCAAAATCTCGCGCGGCGCGAGATTAAATCATCACGCCATACGTCACTACGCATGGGATTTTGGCCGAGATCTTCAAGCAAGATGGCGGCTGGCGGCCCGTCACGACCAAATGGAGGAGGTAAGTATGGATTTTTTTGTTTTTTACACTATTTCAGGTTAATTCGATTTGCTGACACGAAGCACGAGGAAATTCGGCTTCTAGGCGAATCAAATTTATCCTGAAATTCGGATCGAATTCCACTTTGTGGGATTCGATTTGCTCATCTCTAATAAACATATTTGGTTAAGATTGTGTCAAGTGTGTGTGGCAGCAACCAGGTGAGGAGTACAAAGACAAGTATGTCTTGCCTACAGTCAAGCATAGTGATGGGAATGCCATGGTTTGGGATGGCATGAATGCTGCCAGCTGTGGGGAGCTACAGTTCATTGAGGGAACCATGAATGCCAACATGTACAGTGACATATTGAAGCAGAACATGAACCCTTCCCTTCAGAAACTGGGCTGCAGGGCAGTATTCCAACATTATAACGACCCCCAAGCACACCTCCAAAACGATCACTGCCTTTCTAAAGAAACTGAGGATAAAGGTGCTGGACTGGCCAAGCATTTCTACAGATCTAAACCCTATTGAGCATCTGTGGGACATCCTCAAACAGAAGGTGGAGGAGTGCAAGGTCTCTAACATCCACCAGTTCCGTGATGTCGTCATGGACAGTATGCAGTGGAAGAGGATTCCAGTGGCAACCTGTGAAGCTCTAGTGAACTCTATGCCCAAGAGAATTAAGACAGTGCTTGAAAATAATGATGGCCACACAAAATATTGACACTTTGGGCACAATTTGGCCATTTTCACTTGGAGGTGTATGTACTCACTTTGGTTGCCAGTGGTTTAGACATTATCGGCTGTGTGTTGAATTATTTTGAGGGCACACCAAATTTACACTGTTATACAAGCTGTACACTAACTACTTTACATTGTATCAAAGTATCATATCTTCAGTGCTGTCCCATGAAAAGATATAAGAACATATTTACAAAAATGTGAGGGGTGTACTCACTTTTGCTAGATACTGTAATTATTGTCTCAAAATACAATAGTCTCAACTTTCAGTGTTCGTCCTGGAACAAATAAATATTGTGACTTCAGGGGTCTCTCCAAATGGGTAGGTTATTGCATCAGTGTATTGTAGTGTAGTTTACTACAGCTATGGGACTTCAGTGAATGAATTAATGGATGGAATTAACAGTCTCTTGAAGAACAAGCAGATTGTGATATATCTCTTAATACCATCCGTGAGGCATCTGATCAATGTGATCTTCAATCTATAGGATATGTTTGCAGGACCATAAAGAACAGTCTCTAGACGGAGTTCTGTGACAGGTGCCAATATAGTAACATTCAAACTGTTACTTGAGGCAGCCCTCCACCGATCCAAGAGGATGTGAAATGTATTTACCCAATGCACAGAGCAGCAATGTTTTAGTTCCTTATTGGGACCATGTTCAAGCAATAAAAGCTGTGTAAACACTTCTATATTTACACCCATATCATATCCTCAGCAATTATTCAGTTGTATGATACATAACAGAGAAATTCATAAAATCATATTGAAACCATATATTACAGTGATAAATATTGAAACTGTGCGTTCAACATTGAGTTTGTGTGCTTGTCCTAAACTCATCTTTGAGAATAGCACTAATAGTTTTGTGTTGTGCTCAAATCAGAGGGGCTGAATGGAGGAAGAAGAGGGGTTATGTCCGGGTTCAGCTCTGAAACCGGTCAACCCTTTTAAAACTATGGTTAGTTTAGAGCTGACCAAACAATAGATACTGATTTCAACACTTAAATGAGTTTTCCAGAATTGCAAAAACATGACTGCTTTCTTCCAAAAAAAGTGTCACACCTGTCTGTGGGAAAGTAAATGGGACTAAGCTACAATACTACAGTCATGGCCAAAAGTTTTGAGAATGATACAAATATTAATTCTTACAAAGTCTACTGCTTCCGTTTTTATAATGGCAATTTGCATATACTCCAGAATGTTATAAAGAGTGATCAGCTTAACAGCAATTACTTGCAAAGTCAATATTTGCCTAGAAAATGAACTTTATCCCCCAAAACACATTTCAACATCATTGCAGCCCTGCCTTAAAAGGACCAGCTAACATCGTTTCAGTGATTGCTCCATTAACACAGGTGTGGGTGTTGATGAGGACAGGGCTGGAGATCAATCTGTCATGATTAAGTAAGTATGACACCACTGGACACTTTAAAAGGAGGCTGGTGCTTGGCATCATTGTTTCTCTTCTGTTAACTATGGTTATCTCTAAAGAAACACGTGCAGTCATCATTGCACTGCACAAAAATGGCCTAACAGGGAAGAGTATCGCAGCTAGAAAGATTGCACCTCAGTCAACAATCTATTGCATCATCAAGAACTTCAAGGAGAGAGGTTCCATTGTTGCCAAAAAGGCTCCAGGGCGCCCAAGAAAGACCAGCAAGCGCCAGGACCGTCTCTTAAAAGTGTTTCAGCTGCGGGATCGGGCTACCAGCAGTGCAGAGCTTGCTCAGGAATGGCAGCAGGCAGGTGTGAGTGCATCTGCATGCACTGTGAGGCGGAGACTCTTGGAGCAAGGCCTGGTCTCAAGGAGGGGCAGCAAAGAAGCCTCTTCTCTCCAGAAAAAAAACATCAGGGACAGACTGATATTCTGCAAAAGGTACAGGGAGTGGACTGCTGAGGACTGGGGTAAAGTCATTTTCTCTGATGAATCCCCTTTTCGATTGTTTGGGACATCTGGAAAACAGCTTATTCGGGAGAAGACGAGGTGAGCGCTACCACCAGTCTTGTCTCATGCCAACTGTAAAGAATCCTGAAACCATTCATGTGTGGGGTTGCTTCTCAGCCAAGGGAATCGGCTCTCTCACAGTCTTGCCTAAAAACACAGCCATGAATAAAGAATGGTACCAGAATGTCCTCCGAGAGCAACTTCTCCCAACCATCCAAGAGCAGTTTGGCGATCAACAATGCCTTTTCCAGCATGATGGAGCACCTTGCCATAAAGCAAAGGTGATAACTAAATGGCTCAGGGAACAAAACATAGAGATTTTGGGTGCATGGCCTGGAAACTCCCCAGATCTTAATCCCATTGAGAACTTGTGGTCAATCATCAAGAGACGGGTGGACAAACAAAAACCTACAAATTCTGACAAAATGCAAGCATTGATTGTGCAAGAATGGACTGCTATCAGTCAGGATTTGGTCCAGAAGTTGATTGATTCCTGAAGAAGAAGGGTCAACACTGCAAATATTGACTTGCTGCATTAACTCATTCTAACTGTCAATATAAGCTTTTGTTACTCATAATATGAGTGCAATTATATTTCTGTATGTGATAAAAACATCTGACAAACACACATAAAAACCAGAGGGCAGCAGATCATGTGAAAATATAATATTTGTGTCATTCTCAAAACTTTTGGCCATGACTGTACATATATCCTGTGGTTTGGTATAGAGATGAGCGAATCTATTCGCCGCTTCGTAGATTTGTTACGAATCCTCCTTTTTTCCTACTCCGAAGCGAATCCGGATTTATTCTGATTCGCTTCACATTATTCGTAAATGTTCTTAAAATTTTGAACGCTAACGTACACTACGTACGAATTCTTCTTGCTTCCCCCCTTGGCCCCCAGAAGCATGAAAATGACAATACTCCCCATCAAGAGCAGGAAAGTGAAGATACACCCCCCCTCAGAAGCGGGAAAAACCAGCCCGGCCCACCTGGAACTATCTATTTGTACGTATAGAGAGTGAAGACTCCTACCTCATTACTCTGCCTTCCTCTCTATTCAAGCCAGCGGTAAACAAGATACCACAGCATGGCGAAACAACTGCGACCAAATTGGGGAGAGATGGTGTTTGGTAGCGAGTACCACAGTCCAGTTCAGAGGAGATCACAGTGTCACAATTGGCCAAGAGAATCCCACCGGCTCCTGACTCAATGTTCGCCCTGCCACAGATCCGTTAAACATACATGTGTTTTTACTAGAGTATGCAGGATGGAAAAGGGTAGTATACTAGACATTTGCATCCTTTTTTCCAACACGTACAGTATATGTTAGGCTGGGTTCACACCATGTTTTATGCCTCCGTTTGATGTATACTTTATAAAAAAAGGATACAGAAACACAGCACATCACGTTCTTGTATCCTGCACAGTCCAGTAAAAAAAAACTTATACAGTTTTTTTACAATGGTAAAAAAAGTATATATATATTTTTTTTTTTTACAATGTAACTCTATGGTGAATGGATGACACTGTATGGCATCAATATAAGGCATCTGTTTAACAAATACATTTTTTTGAATACGTTAAAAGGATGGGAAAAATGTGATGTGAACCCAGACTTAAATGTGGGACAAAAATGTGATGTGAACTAGCAGTGCATTGTACAGTTGTTGAAAAAAAAACATACTCACCTACTTCCCGCCACTCCGCTCTGTGATCTTCCAGCCCCCATTCTGTAAACGTTTAGGTGGATTGGAGTCAGATGACTCATAACAGTGTGTCCCCAAGCAGCACATGGGCGCCCAGGGGACTGTGTGCATCAGATGGGTAGGGGGCCTAGAGGACAGGGCATCAGATAGATAGGGGGCCTAGAGGACAGGGCATCAGATAGATAGGGGGCCTAGAGGACAGGGCATCAGATAGATAGGGGGCCTAGAGGACAGGGCATCAGATAGATAGGGGGCCTAGAGGACAGGGCATCAGATAGATAGGGGGCCTAGAGGACAGGGCATCAGATAGATAGGGGGCCTAGAGGACAGGGCATCAGACAGATAGGGGGCCTAGAGGACAGGGCATTAGACAGATATGGGGCCTAGAGGACAGGGCATCATATAGATAGGGGGCCTAGAGGAGAGGCATCAGAAGAGTTAGGGGCCCACAGGACTGGGGGGGTCTTGTTGGTCAAAGATCAGTAGATGAATGTAGCTGGGGGAGGGGGAGCAGAGAACATGAGATGCAGGACAGCTAGTGCTGGTAGGGTGAAGCCTGGAATGTATGGGCTCCTGAGAGAGACACAGGCTCTCCTTTCTGCAGCACTTCCTGTCACTGTTCAGTCTCCCCTCTCCCTCCTGTTATTGCCGACTACAGAGCAGTCTCTGTAGCAGAAGCTGGGCTGTACTAATAGCACAGGAGGGGGAGGGGAGACAGGATCACCCTGTTCACACTGTACTGAGCCCTAGCTGCACTATTAAGCAGCCAGGCACCTCTAATAATGGTCCATGCTGAGGGGCGGACCCTGCTCTGCTCCGAGGATATTCTAGAGGAGTGAAGTGAGTGTAAAAGGGGGTGTGGCCTGTCTGACACTGTTTACTACTGCCCTGGGCCCCTTGTCAGCTCGGGCCCCGAAGCAGCTGCTTCCCCTGCTTCCCTAGTAGCTACGCCACTGCTTAGACTGTATGTTCGTAATTTGTGCAGGAATGTTCGCAAAACAACGATTATTTTTTAACGGAAATTCGACCAAATAAATTTGTTTTAAGAACGAATCTTGTCATAAATTCGTCGATTATTTGCCGAAGCAAATTTTTGATGATTCGTTCATCTCTAGTGTGGTGCTAATTTTTAAGAAAGCAGCCATGTTTTGTTTTTCAAATCTTGGACTACCCCTTAAAGGGTTTCTCCGGGAATGATTTAAAATGACTGCCAGCAACCTGTCCTAGAATGTGAAGAGGACTGGTTACCTCTACTTGTGAAGTTGCCTAGGGGGTGACACCGCACTTCTCTGCAGTAGAGGTTAATTATGTGATCCTGCTAATGCTATGCCATAATGGCTGAGCAGCCTGACAGAAAAACTTACTAATACGCAGTACATGCAAGTGCCAGGGAGTAATTGTGTATCGAGGCATTTTGAATAATTCTCGGAGAGCCACTTTAAGTGTGAAATTTCCCCATAAGTTTGTGTTTCCATGTTTCTGCCATCTTCCAAATCTAGTGAAATTATTAATTTCAGCCAGTGCTCATGAGTGTCTCACGCATTCTTTGGGAGCATGTTGAAAAAGTGTGCCTGATCCTCATCTAGGGTATAATAAAATCCAAATGATTCACTATTTTGTTTTATATTAGTGTACCAACATATTTCCTTTATGATTGCAGAAAGATCTCAGACTCTCCCAGGGACAAATAGGTGTAGGCCGAATAGGTACAATTATTGGGTTATCTAAGATTTTTTTTCTTCTACCACTACACAAAAGGAGCATAACATCAATCAATATATGTACTGTAACACCAGCCGCGTATCTTATTTCATGTACTGAGTGTGAAGTTCAGACTGCAGGTCGTACTACCAGGCGATTAGTAGATCGCATTTCAAAACATAACTGATAAATGCAAGCAATCCATCAAGTGTGTCAAAAGATTCTGTGTTCATAAAGGTAAAATCAATAGCCTACAGGGGTCAGCAACCTCCGTCTGTCCAACTGTTGTGAAGATACAACTCCCAGCATGCTCCATACACTTTTATTGGAATTCTAAGCACAGACAAGCAAGTGACCATGCTGGGAGTTGTTGGTGGTTTCACAACAGCTGGAGTGCCAGAGTTATCTAAATCCAGGCCTACATGTTAATGAAATTAGTAGATTATGTATGCTATTTCATGTTACATTTTATAATATATAATATAACATTTCTTATTATTATAATATTATGTGTAGCCAAAGTATTCATATGTGTATATTCATGTGGAGTCATTCACTGACAGAATGGCATGTAGGGGCCATTAAAATGGTGTATCTCACCCAGAGAGTCTGTGCATCAGCTAAACTGTTAATGAGGGGTGATTAGCAGTGAGCTGAGGAGCTCGGTTAGATGTCTTCTGAGCTCTGTCATTGGTGCTCCGAGTCTGGAGAAGACAGGCAGTGCTGAGGCCTGTGGGAGCCACAGCAGCAGATGCACAACATGTTAGGGTGTGACCTCTGTAATGTGTTTTGGGGGGACATTGAGTGGTAGACTCTGGTCCTGGTAGTTAGGAAAACCCTTGTGTGGTCAGTGGCCAGACGGCTGAGGATTATATTTTGCAAAATAAAAAAAATCATTCATCATTTGGAAGTCTCTCCACTTCAGCGCTATGGTTCACATCCCCAGCATTTCCACGTCCTGCAGGATTGAAGGCAATGAATTTCTATTGTATGACCACTGCAGCCAATCACTGGCCTCAACAGTTATGTATGCACAAATGACATGAGACTACAAAATTTTTCCTTTTTCCTGTGCTTCCCCTGTCAGGCCCTGTAACTCACTCATGCATTTGCACTACTTTTTCTGTCTCCCTCTGTTGATTGGGAGAATGGTAAGATGACTACACCCTATGTGGAGACCGTATTTCCGCTGACATCATGACAAGATCTCCCACAATGCACTCTATCAGAATCCATGTCCAAATTGTCATGATGTCAGACCCATGTGATCTGAAAATGGGCTGGTTTAAGTGTATAGGAACGAGCCGCCGTCCCATTGAAATGAATGGGATGGTAAGGTGTAATTGCACTAGCTCACCACTGCGGATGTTACGGCGAGCAGGTAAACAATGAAGAAGAGGCAGCTCTGGCATGACGCACAACACCTCTTCAAACAGCTGATCGGCGGGGGTGCCGGGTGTCGGACCCCCGCTGATCTGATATTGATGAGCTATCCTGAGGATAGGTCATCAATAAATATAACTTGGACAACTCCTTTAAGCAGTGCTCTCTGCTCTGATGAGGGGCAATCACCCCGAAACAGCTGTCTGCTGATGAGGTGCTAGCTTATTTAAGGCCTATTTAAAGGGTTGAACATTGACATATAGGATAGCTGCCTTACATCTGGTGGTATTAGAAGCAAAGCTTGTTAATAGCTCACTTGCATCCCTTTCTTCACTGTATAGGATAGAACAGTATTATATTATGTAACTGATAAAGACACTGGTGTCAAAAACATTATGCATAATATTAATAAATTCCTTAAAAAAGTTCTTCAGTCTTCATCTTATATACGTTACATCAACAGTACTGTGCAGTGTTGATGAGCCTAGGTCCTGCGCTCCAGAGAACAGACTCCAATGGACATGCAGCATCAGAGACTCTCCAAGAAAAACTGTACAAAGTTATGTTTTCTCCATTAGTAGTCCAAAAGATACTTCACTTTTTTTTACCTAGCCTAAGAGAAGTTTGAGATTAATAAATGTGTTATTACTGTTACTACTTGATTGATCAGTGTATCTCTGATTTTTAGTATACATACATTGAAAAATATGATAAACATAATTTAAATAAGTCTATAACTATACCTACTCTTTCTGGCACATGCAAATAGGTAAAAAGTGGGGCTTCTTAAAGAGAGGGATTTACCAAAGATGTCCAAATGTGGTATTCATGCAGAGGTTTTCTGGTTTTCATTAGCATCCATTAAAATATTCATTTATGAAGGTAACTGTAATTTTGTAATGTATTTCTTTTATCTTTATTGCTTCTATCCTTTGTTCTGGGACGTGGTCACATGACCATGTCCATGCAGCTCTTTATTATTTCCTCTAATGTTATGGACACGAGCGGATCAAAGCAGCACCAGGGGCAGTGATAACCGAATGTCTATGTAACTAGCTGGGTGGGAGGAGCTATAAACTAGCCAGCACTGGAGCTGCAGCAGAGAAAGGAGAAATGCATCATTGATTTGGTGGGACAGCAACAGGAAGTGCAACAAGTCAGAGTAAGTTGTTACATGGTAAGAGTCCAAACTGAAAAATAATATGGAGAAGATATGCATGAGGTAGGAAACCACATGAGCATATCTGGAAAACCATTTTAAGACAGTGCCAGATTTATTAATAGGGAATGTGCCCTGTGAATGAATATGACACACCTTATACTGGGTAAGGTCCAACACACTGTTCCTATGCTATGCCTTTATTAATAAGTATACCTCCAATTCTCTTCACTTCTTTTTAATGGCATGGCATAGGAGTCTAATGAAAAGATGTGTATACAAGAATATATATCTAAACACTTAAAGGTATTTTAATTAAAAAGGATATCACAATTCAATTGCCATGCAGATCATACTCAATTGCCTATGTATTGCTATATAAAATAATTAAAACTGTTTATATTTTATAACATAATCTATTTCCTAATACTGAAATACAATGTATTGATAAAGGTTGTAATAAGTGAATGATTACATAAACCCCACAGACAGAATACACAGCCTTCATAGTAGTGTAAGACAGCAAAGTAAATTTTTCACATTGTCAGATTTCAGTGCAGATGAGTACTCACTGATTACTTCTTTATTAGAGATGAGCGAGTAGTGAAATATTCGAAAGTTCGAATTTCGATTCGAATAGACCGCGTTATTCGACTATTCGACCGACTATCGAATCCCATTATAGCCTATGGGAAAAAAATGCTTGCCACTTGGAAATCTCAATTCGACCACTTGGAGGTCACCAAGTCCACCCTGAAACTTCAGAAAATGATGCCAACACTGCTGGAATGCAACTGGGACAGCAGGGAAGGCATGTCTGGGTGCATATAACGCGCCCAAGTCGCACTATTACGCCACTATCACAGCCTCTCAACAATACACTCCAAACACAATATAACTTCTATGTAAAGTGAGACCATACAAGGAAACCTTCTTTCCTCTACATTGCCATGGACCCCAAGCCAAACTAGACAAAAAAGAAGAAAAAATTCTGCACCCCTTAAAATCACGTTGCCTATGACAACCACAGATGGCATAGGCAAGGGGGAAAGCAAATAGACCCCACCCCTAATTGTCATTGTGTGTGTGTGTGAGATGTGGTCAGACATGTCTTCTTTAAAATGTAAAAACAACTCAAACACATGCAGAAGCCTTAAAATGCCCAAATTCTTGGCGCTTGTGATGTCAGTGACCCAACCTGGCCCAGTGTCATGTCTAGCAGGTAAAGCAGTGGGGATGTTGAGGGATGCGTAGGACCGCAAAAGGCAGGAAGAGGCCGTGGGCTGGCCAGAGGCTCATGGAGAAGGCAGGCTAGAGCCCGCAGGGCCGCATCTCTTCCCTATAACAGGCCTCCACACAAAGCTCTCCCATCGAGGGCTCTTAGGTCCTTGTTGTGAAGATATTTTAATGAGTGCGCAAAGTTAGCTTGAGGTGAGACCTTGAAAAAATTATATGGAGGCCCTTGAGGTGAGCCCTCGAAAAAATTATGTGGAGGCCCAAGAGGTGAGACCTCTTAAAAATTGTGGTGGAGGCCCAAGAGCTGAGACCTCTTAAAAATTGTATTAAGGCCCAAGAGCTGAGACCTTTAAAAATTGTTTTAAGGCCCAAGAGCTGAGACCTCTTAAAAATTGTTTTAAGGCCCAAGAGCTGAGACCTCTTAAAAATTGTTTTAAGGCCCAAGAGCTGAGACCTCTTAAAAATTGTGTGGAGGCCCAAGAGCTGAGACCTCTTAAAAATTGTATTAAGGCCCAAGAGCTGAGACCTCTTAAAAATTGTGTGGAGGCCCAAGAGCTGAGTGTCACGCTACGGTGTGGGAGGGGAAACTCCACACCGAGCATACACCGATACACTACAGTGAGATGAAAACCGATCAGCAGGCAAGAAGCCAGTGGCAAGGAAAACCACTGAACCAAGTGCACCGGAAACACAAGGAACCAAATCCAGAGGGCAGAAACCCAGTGAGCCCCGTTCTTCACAGAGCCCCAGATGGTAGGGATGCACTTATCCAGAACTCACTGGCTGCACCTCCAGGAAGGTCCCGGTGCACCTGGCAACTTACCTGCTGATACTGCTGATAGAAGCACCAGCAGTCCATACACCAAAGACTGAGCCCAGGCACATGTACTGGAACCCGAACACCTAACAGGACTCAGTACACACAACAAACCCAGGAACCAGCTCACCGGCAACAACTCACAGTATCGCTGTTCCCCCTCTGGGGAACCCTGGAGCCCTCTCACCGAAGGCACATACATACAGGAAATGTCTGGACTCCATGTCAGAAGACACATGGCAGTCACAGACCAAACACCCACCCGTACATAAACCACATAACAGGAATAAGGGAAGGGGATGAGAGGACCTCGGGAAGACCTCGATGACATTAAGTGGCCACAAGGACTGGGCAGATGGAATCCCAGGAAAGGTGCATAGCTCCAGCACCAACGGAGGCTGGAGCACAACTCACCCACCAGGCTAGCAACAACAGAATAAAAGCACCTAGTGACCACACCCAGGTCAATATGTTAACCCCATAAGAACCAGACAGGGAAGGAGGGAAGTATGCAATCAGGGAACATACCAGCAACCAAAACTACACGTTGCCCCTGGCAACCACGGCCTACTACCGCAGCCAGAATGCCAGGACACAAACATGAGCAACATGGAAGCCGTGTCACGGAGAACAACTGAGACACCACCAATTTACCCGTTGCCCCTGGCAACCAGCATACAACCAAATCCGGAATACCAGGGCACAAACATGAGCAATATGGAAGCCGTGTCACGGACCACACGGTACGTGACACTGAGACCTCTTAAAAATTGTATTAAGGCCCAAGAGCTGAGACCTCTTAAAAATTGTTTTAAGGCCCAAGAGCTGAGACCTCTTAAAAAGTGTGTGGAGGCCCAAGAGCTGAGACCTCTTAAAAATTGTATTAAGGCCCAAGAGCTGAGACCTATTAAAAATTGTGTGGAGGCCCTAGAGGTGAGACCTCTTAAAAATTGTGTGGAGGCCCAAGAGGTGAGACCTCTTAAAAATTGTGTGGAGGCCCAAGAGCTGAGACCTCTTAAAATTGTATTAAGGCCCAGAGCTGAGACCTCTTAAAAATTGTGTGGAGGCCCAAGAGCTGAGACCTCTTAAAAATTGTATTAAGGCCCAAGAGCTGAGACCTCTTAAAAATTGTTTTAAGGCCCAAGAGCTGAGACCTCTTAAAAATTGTGTGGAGGCCCAAGAGCTGAGACTTCTTAAAAATTGTATTAAGGCCCAAGAGCTGAGACCTCTTAAAAATTGTGTGGAGGCCCAAGAGCTGAGACCTCTTAAAAATTGTATTAAGGCCCAAGAGCTGAGACCTCTTAAAAATTGTGTGGAGGCCCAAGAGCTGAGACCTCTTAAAAATTGTATTAAGGCCCAAGAGGTGAGACCTCTTAAAAATTGTTTGTAGGCCCAAGAGGTGAGACCTCTTAAAAATTGTTTGTAGGCCCAAGAGGTGAGACCTCTTAAAAATTGTGTGGAGGCCCAAGAGCTGAGACCTCTTAATAATTGTATTAAGGCCCAAGAGCTGAGACCTCTTAAAAATTGTATTAAGGCCCAAGAGCTGAGCCATAATAATTTTTTCTTTTTTTTTTTTAATGGAGCAATTCTACGGCGGTTAAGGAGGAGGAGGAGGAGGAGGAAATGGCACTTCATACAGATGGCACTTCACTTTTGGCTGCTTTCCACTGTTGTAGAAGCAAAGTCCGGGTCAATCCACTTGCTGTTCATTTTGATTAGCGTCAGCCTGTCGGCACTGTCGGTTGACAGGCAGCTGCGCTTATCCGTTATAATGCCCCCGGCTGCGCTGAACACCCTTTCTGATAGCACGCTGGCGGCAGGGCAGGCAGGCACCTCCAAGGCGTACAGGGACAGTTCCAGTCACGTGTCCAACTTGGAGACCCAGTAAGTGTAGGGCGCCGAGGGATCGGGGAGGACAGGGGTACGGTCTGCCAGGTACTCCCGCAACATCCGCCGATACTTGTCCCTCCTGCTGATAGTGGGCCCCGCAGTGATGGAAGTTGCACGAGGGGGTGCCATGAACGTGTCCCACACCTTGGATAGTGTTCCCCTGGTGGCTGTGGGCCTGATCGATGTTGTCAGACTCCAGGAGACACTGTCCTCTCTGCCACCAGCGATGGTGGGTGGGAAAATCTCCATCATGTTCTGCACGAGTTCCCTCTGGTATTCCAGCAATCGATTCGTCCTCTCCTCTACCGGAATAAAAGAGGAGAAGTTATCTTTATACCGGGGGTCCAGGAGTGCGAAGACCCAGTATAGTTTGTTCTCCAATATCCGGACAACACGTGTGTGCCGGGAAAAGCAGCCCAGCATGAAGTCAGCCATGTGTGCCAGACTCTGAATAGGCATGACCTCACTGCCCCCACCAGAAGGATCACTTGCCATTTCCTCCTCTTCCTCTTCCGCCTCCTCTCCGCCCCATCCGCACTGAACCAATGGGACGCACACAGCCTGACTGCTACCCTCGCCGCCAGCATCCTCCTCCTCTTCCACAGCCACCTCCACGTCGTCCTCCTCCTCCTCATCCTCCTCCTCCTGCAACTGCCACCGAGAAGCAGACAAAAGTGTGGTCTGACTGTCTAGCTCCGTTGCGTCTCCTCCTACCCCCGTCTCCTCTGTGTGCAATGCGTTCTCCCTTATTGCGATGAGCGTTTCTTTAAGGACGCATAGGAGCGGGATGGTTAGGCTCACTATAGCGTCCTCGCTGCTGACCTTCTTGGTGGACTCCTCAAAGATACGCAATACATCGCATATGTCTGCCATCGATGGCCACTCGTGGTTGGCAAACTGAGGGAGCTGAGTTGGAGGCATGCGTGGATTCATCATCTGGTACTCCATCAATGCTCTCTGCTGCTCACACACCCTGGCCAACATGGAATAGGTGGAATTCCTGCGAGTTGGCAGGTCGCACAACAGCCGATGTTCAGGCAAATGGAGGCGTTGCTGGAGTTTTTTTAAGCTAGCAGCAGCTACAGTTGACTTCCGAAAGTGAGCGCACAAGTGCCGCACTTTCACCAGTAGCTCTGCCAGGTTGGGGTAAGTCTTTAAAAATTTTTGGACTACCAAATTAAAAACGTGGGCCAGGCATGGTACGTGATTGAGTTCGCAAGCTCCAGAGCCGCCACCAGGTTACGGCCGTTATCGCACACGACCATGCCTGGTCCTAGCTGCAGCGGCGACAGCCACATCTCCGTCTGCTGCAATATGGCGTCCCTCACCTCTGGGGCGCTGTGCTTCTTGTCGCCCAAGCTGATGAGCTTAAGCACCGCCTGCTGACGTCTCCCCGCGCCAGTGCTGCAACGCTTCCAGCTAGCGGCTGAGGGCAATGTTAAGGCAGAGGAGGAGGAGGAAGAGGAGGGGGGTTCATCAGAACCCGTGCTGGCAATCTTGGGCGGGGGTGGTAGGTAGGCCGTCTCTGTTTGCGACCCCGTCCCCGCTTCCACAACATTCACCCAGTGTGCCGTCAAAGAGATGTAGCGTCCCTGCCCGCAAGTGCTTGTCCACGAGTCGGTGGTCAAGTGGACCTTTGCGCTGACTGCGTAACTCAGGGCCCGCCTGATGTTACACGACACGGGCTGGTGCAGGGCGGGGACGGCACACCGGGAAAAGTAGTGGTGGCTAGGGACGGAATAGCGAGGTGCGGCAGCCGCCATCAGGTCGCGGAAGGCCTGCGTCTCCACAAGCCTAAACGGCAACATCTCCAGGGCCAGCAGTTTGGAGATGTGGCAGTTTAAGGCTTGGGCTTGGGGGTGACTCGAGGCGTACTTCCGCCTGCGGTCGAACGCCTGCGAAATGGACAGTTGATGGGACGAGGAGTATGAAGGTGCAGGCGAAGATGCGGGGGAAGGGGAGGCTGAAGGAGAAGGCCCCAAAGTAGCCGAGGCAGAGGCAGATGTGGAGGTGTCCTGGCTGGAGGTCTGGACCGCAGTGGCAGCACACAACAAAGGGGAAGAGGCAGTGGCAGCAAGACCTGGCGCAGGTTGTATTGCGTTTGCTCTCTCCCACTCAGCCCAGTGCTTGACTTCCAAGTGACGCCGCATGCCTGAGGTGGTCAGATTGCTCTTCTCAGAGCCCCTACTCAGTTTTGAGTGGCAGAGTGCGCAAACCGCGCTCAGTTTGTCGTCCGCGCAAACATTAAAAAATCTCCACACCACAGAAGTACGAGGCCTCGATGGGGGAGCTTCGCGCGACTGCCTGCTGCCGGGAAGAGCTTCGGCCTGCTGGCTGTGGCCTGCCTTCTCTGTCTGGACTGTCCTCTGCCTCTGGACATCCCTCTGCCTCTTGCTGCCTTTTTTCGGTGATGCGCAGACCACCACATCTTCACTGCTTTCCCCGCTGGACATCACCCCTGGCCAAGTGGGTCGGTCATTTTGTCGTCCACCACCTCCTCTTCCACTTCCTCACTCTGCTCCTCCTCCTGCCCACTGGACATTCCAACAGGCCTCCCTTGATGGCAACTGCGTCTCATCATCATCGCTCATGATAACAGATGCTGGTTCAGGGTCCACATCAGCAGGAGATGGCGAATACTCAAGTGTTTGGGCATCACTACAAACAAATTCCTCTGGTAGCTCCTGGGATTCTTCCAGCACATCTGGAAAAGGACCCGAAAAGAGCTTCCTGGGAGGGGTCAAGGGTGGGATGACTGTTGCCAGGTTGGGAGGAAGGAGGGTCAGAGTGAGACTGTGTGGCTGACTGGGTGGTGGGACAAGTGAGTGGAAGCGTTATCGGCTATCCTTTGCACCACCTGTTCACGCTGCTCAGGCCTCAACAGCGGTGTAACCGCCCCCCGCTTAACTGTCCCATAAAGGCAGGGATGCTGGATGAGCGGAATGCTGGCTGCCCCTCACCAGCACGCATTGTATCCCCACTGGCTTCAACGCGGTTTGTGCCCCCACCAGCATTTCCGCGCCCCCCGTCCTCGTCCCTTTGCGCTAGCCCTCCGCATTTCAGGCGTTTAACTTTTTTTTGCCACGCGTTCTGCCAAAATATAAATTTTTTAGGAGAACACTTGGCGTATACAGCCGTATAATGCCAGAAGGTCAATAG
>ONZH01022595.1:0-20028 GCA_900303285.1 Rhinella marina | reverse complement strand
ACTGGTCATATCGTGCTCATATAATATACTGGTCATATCAGTGTCATTGGTGCCATATAATAGATGGTCATCAGTGCTCATATAAAGTACTGGTCATATCAGTGCTCATATAATAGTACTGGTCATATCAGTGCTCATATAATAGAACTGTCCATATCAGTGCTCATATAATAGAACTGGTCATATCAGTGCTCATATAATAGTACTGGTTCATATAGTGCTCATAATATAATAGTACTGGTCATATCGTGCTCATATAATAATACTGGCCATATCAGTGCTCATATAATAGTACTGGTCATATCAGTGCTCTATTAATAGTACTGGTCATATCAGTGCTCATATAATCATATGGTCAATCAGTGAGTACTGGTCATATCAGTGCTCATATAATAGTACTGGTATTCAGTCATATCATCATATAATAGTACTGGTCTATCAGTGCTCATATAATAGTACTGGTCATATCGTGCTCACTGCTAGTATAATAGTACTGGTCATATCAGTGCTCATATAATAGTACTGGTCATATCAGTGCTCATATAATAATACTGGTCATATCAGTGCTCATATAAATAGTACTGGTCATATCAGTGGCTCATATAATATAATATACTGGTCATATCAGTGCTCATATAATAGTTACTGGTCATATCAGTGCTCAATATAGTACTGGCCATATCAGTGCTCATATATAGTACTGGGCTCATATATACTGGTATATCAGTGCTCATATAATAGTGGTCATATCAGTGCCCATATAATAGTACTGGTCATATCAGTGCTCATATAATAGTAACTGTCATATCAGTGTCATATAAATAGTACTGCAATGTCATATAATAATAGTGCTCATATAATAATCAATCAGTATAATATACTGGTCATATCAGTGCTCATATAATAGAACTGTCATATCAATGCTCATATAATAGTACTGGTCATATCAGTGCTCATATAATAGTATGGTCATATCAGTGTAGTACTGGTCATCATATATAATACTGGTCATATCAGTGCTCATATAATAGTATGGTCATATCAGTGCTCATATAATAGTACTGGTCATATCAGTGCTCATATAATAGTACTGGTCATATCAGTGCTCATATAATAGTACTGGTCATATCAGTGCTCATATAATAGTACTGGTCATATCAGTGCTCATATAATAGTACTGGCATATCAGTGCTCATATAATAGTACTGGTGCATATATCATATAATAGTACTGGTCATCATCAGTGCCCATATAATAGAACTGGTCAATCAATGCTCATATAATAAGTACTGGTCATATCAGTGCTCATATATAAGTATACGGTCATATCAGTGCTCATATAAATAGTACTGGTCAATATCAGTGCTCATATAATAGTACTGGTCATCATCCGTGCTCTATAATATACTGGTCATATCAGTGCTCATATAATATAGTCAACTGGTCATATCAGTGCTCATAATATAATGGTCATATCAGTGCTCATATAATAGTACTGGTCATATTGCTCATATAATAGTGTTCAGTGCTGATAAATATAGTCATATCAAGTGCTCATATAATACTGGTCATATCAGTGCTCATTAATAGTACTGGTCATATCAGTGCTAGTCTGGTCATATCATACATATAATAGTACTGGTCATATCAGTGCTCATATAATAGTACTGTCATATCAGTGCTCATATAATAGTAATAGTGCTCATATAATAGTACTGGTCATATGTGCTCATAAATAGTACTGGTCATATCAGTGCTCATATAATGTACTGGTCATATCAGTGCTCATATAATACTGGTCATATCAGTGCTCATATAATTAGATATCAGTGCATATCAGTGCTCATATATAGTACTGGTCATAGTGCTCAGTACTGCTCATAATAATAGTACTGGTCATACAGTATCATCAGTAGTATATAATACTGGTATATCAGTGCTCATATAATAGAAGCTGGTCATATCAGTGCTTATATAATATAGAACTGGTCATATCAGTGCTCATATAATAGTACTGGTCATATCAGTGCTCATATAATAGTACTGGTCATATCAGTGCTCATATAATAGTACTGGTCATATCAGTGCTCATATAATAGTACTGGTCATATCATATATAGTACTGGTATTGTGCTCATATAATAGTACTGGCCATATCAGTGCTCATATAATAGTACTGGTCATATCAGTGCTCATATAATAGTACTGGTCATATCAGTGCTCATATAATAGTACTGGTCATATCAGTGCTCATATAATAGTGCTGTACATTGTCCATATAGTAGTGCCTGTCAAAAACCTTATCATTTAATAGCATGAACCATATCGGCAGCGCCCTTTTAAGAGTGCTTGCACACGGTGTTGAAATGAGAATGAGATGCACGCATTGCATGAGTGCATTTTACTGCAGGTTTGTGGGAGCACAGCTTCGGAATGGAAATGAGTCTGAAGATAAAACTTACATATTTGGATTCAGCATCACTTACACTATACAACGCTTACTCTAGTTCAGGGGGTGTTTCGGAGATGGGGTTCCCTTTAAATATTACTTTATTATAAATATATTCCCAAATACCTTTCATTAGTTATAATGGCTCGTTTTGTCTAGGGAGCAATCATTAGCAGAAACAAAATGTCCGCCATTCTATTAGTACATACAAAACCTGTCCTAATCACATAGCAGGACAAGTTACTTCACAAGAAATAGAGGAGGCTGAGAGAGCTCTTTCCTACTTGTCAGGTATTATGAATACAGATGACAAGATCTTCAGCTGAATCTCTGTAGGAATGGAGTTCATGAGGAGACATGAAATACAGAGTTGTGAAGTAACTTGTCCTGCTGTGTGATTAGGACAGGTTTTGGGTGCACTAATAGGACGGCAGCCATTTTGTTTCTGCTAATGATTCCTCCCTAGACAAAACAAGCCATTATAACTAATGAAAGGTATTTGGGAATATATTTATAATAAAGTAATATTTAAGTATTTTCATTTTCTTAATTCCCGGAGAACCCCTTTAAGGCTGCAAGCTGTGGCCCAACCAGAACCCACACCTATACAAGTGCAACTCAATAGATTAGAATATCATCAAAAAGTTATTTTTTTCCAGCTTACTTTTTCAAGTGTTTATTTCTGTTAATATTGATGATTATGGCTTACAGCCAAAGAAAACCCAAAATTCATTATCTCAGAAAATTAGAATAATTAACCCAAAACACCTACAAAGGCTTCCTAAGCCTTTAAAAAGGCCCCTTAGTCTGGTTAAATAGGCGACACAATCATGGGGAAGACTGCTGACTTGACAGATGTCCAGAAGGCTGTCATTGACACACTCCACAAGGAGGGTAAGCCACAAAAGGTCATTGCTAAAGAAGCTGGCTGTTCACAGAGTGCTGTATCAAAGCATATTAATGGAAAGTTGAGTGGAAGGAAAATGGGTGGTAGAAAAAGGTGCACAAGCAACAGGGAGAACCACAGCCTTGATAGGATTGTTAAGAAAGGGCCTTTCCTAAATTTGGGGGAGATTCACAAGGAGTGGACTGCTGCTGGAGTCAGTGCTTCAAGAGCCACCACACACAGACGTATCCAGGACATGGGCTACAAGTGTCGCATTCCATGTGTCAAGCCACTCATGAGCAATAGACAACGCCAGAAGTGTCTTACCTGGGCCAAGGAGAAAAAGAACTGGACTGTTCTCAGTGGTCGAAGGTGTTGTTCTCAGATGAAAGTAAATTTTGCATTTCATTTAGAAATCAAGGTCCCAGAGTCTGGAGGAAGAGTGGAGAGGCCTCAATCCAAGCTTCTTGAGGTCCACTGTGAAGTTTCCACAATCAGTGATGGTTTGGGGAGCCATGTCATCTGCTGGTGTAGGTCCACTGTGTTTTATCAAGACCAAAGTCAGTGCAGCCAGAAAATTTTAGAGCACTTCATGCTTCCCTCTGCCGACAAGCTTTTTGGAGATGGAATTTTTATTTTCCAGCAGGACTTGGCGCCTGTCCACACTGCCAAAAGTACCAATACCTGGTTTAATAGCCACAGTATCACTGTGCTTGATTGGCCAGCAAACTCGCCTGACCTTAACCCCATAGAGAATCTAAAAGAGACACCAGACCCAACAATGCAGATGAGCTAAAGGCTATCAAAGCAACCTGGGCTTCCATAACACCTCTGCAGTGCCACAGGCTTATCGCCTCCATGCCACGCCGCATTGATGCAGTCATTCGTGCAAAAGGAGCCCCAACCGAGTATTGAGTCCATGTACTGGACAGACTTTTTATTTGGCCAATTTTTCTGTGTTTAAAAAAAAAATTACAGTTGGTCTAATATAATATTCTAATTATCTGAGATAATGACTTTTGGGTTTTCCTTGGCTGTAAGCCATAATCATCAACATTAACAGAAATAAACACTTGAAAAGGGTCACTCTGTTTGTAATGACTCTATATAATGTATGTGTTTCACTTTTTGAACTGAATTGCTGGAAAAAAAATAACTTTTTGACGATATTCTAATTTATTGAGATGCACTTGTACATATAACCAGAGCTTCATTTTAACTTGCAATCCATTTGTCTATCTCCTGTTTGAGCCTGCAACACACAGAGTATCGTGGCTCCCGATGTTCCCTCACAAAACTACAAGCCCCACAATCCCTAGCTTTCCTGCTGTGAGTTTGTGCTTGTTCGTGAGTGTTGATGATTACTGATTGGCTGCCTGATATTCCAGTCTGGTCACACCCACTCTGCTCATTAATCTGCAGCACACTAACATTTAGCTAGAGAATTGATAGCAACACAGTCGATCTGTTGCACAGAAATGATGATTTGAGGTGCTGGCCAAAAGAGACCATCACCCAATGAGTGAGCATCTTTACATGTTTTTTAATGTTGTTTTCCGTAATTTATTTCCTCAGGTATGATGTGTAACTCGTCGTCAAGGCAACTAAAGGGTACTGGTGGAGGATTATTTCTGGTCAGTTGTATGCCTCAGGGAATGGTGGGTGAGTAGTGTTACTTCTTTGAACTTTTTGGGCATGAAAGTTACTTCTGTGCATTCTAGTATGACCCGTATACATGACATCCTTTATCATTGGTATTGCATCATGGTGCTCAGCAGAGGGACGAGGCATTGAGTGCTATATCTGCAAATCATTATCAGGATGCTGTAGCTCGTTTTTCCCATAGCAACATGTCTGTTAATAATGCTAAAATATTACAGGGTCACAGTGGGCTTCTATATATATGTAGCCGTATTGTCAGCATCACCAGACAGGAGTGCACATAGCCTTTCTGCTATCTGATGAGCACACTAAAATGACAACCCCCACATACCATTGAGAAGACATTGGGTAACATGGTGGCTCAGTGCTGAGGTCCTATGTAGGTTAGAATCCAACAACATCTGCATGGAGTTTGTATGTTCTCCCTTTGTTTGTGTGGGTTTCCTACGGGTACTCCATTTTCCTCCCACACTCCAAAGACCTCCTGAAAGGGAACTTAGATTGTGAGGCCCATTGGGGGTTCAGAACATTCACAGATAGGGTTATAGAAATGATAATAGTGAAATTACAGGCACTGTGCCATCTGGGATTGTATGAAGAGTCATACCAATATAATATCATGTATAAATTTGTCTACAATACACAAATACCCCCAACAGTAAAATGACACTTTTAAAAAATATAGAAAATGAAAATGTAAAGATAAAAGTACCCAATAATAAACTTAATAAAAATGAATTATTAGTCTCTTGAAAAAATATAAAACTAGATGGATAATCAATAATTCATGATAAGTTATCTATAGATCCTTTTTATTAGTAATTTTAGTTCATATATGATTAAAAAATGGTTAATTGTTAGCTGCTCCAATTTTAGTCCCAATAATTTTTATTTGTAATAGCAAGAGGTAGAATTAATATATGTATCCATCCAAGTTCATACGTATATAGATCATTAGGTAATCCGATTTCTTATACACCGTTAGGTAAATCTGGCAATTGGTCTTTGTTGCTCAATGATTAAAGGGGTTGTCTCACTTCTGTAAGTTGCATTGATCATGTAGAGAAAGTTAATACAAGGCACTTACTAATGTATTGTGATTGTCCATATTGCTTCCTTTGCTGGCTGGACTCATTTTTCCATCACATTATACACTGCTTGTTTCCATGGTTACAACCACCCTGCAATCCATCAGTGGTGGTCGTGCTTGCACACTATAGGAAAAAGTATCAGCCTCTCCGGGACCATGGGAGCGCACATAGGCTTGTGCTTTTTCCTATAGTATGCAAGCACGACCACCACTGCTGGATTGCAGGGTGGTCTGTATCCATGGAAATGAGCAGTGTATAACGTGATGTAAAAATGAATACAGCCAGCAAAGGAAGCAATATGGATAGTAACAATACATTAGTAAGTGGCTTGTATTAACTTTCTCTACATGATAAATGCCATTTGCTGAAGTCAGACAACCCCTTTAATATAAATCTCTTTGTTAAAAAGAAACATATATAGACATGTCTAATGCCACCAACTTAGTATTACCACTCAGTCGTCTTTCACTTGTCAAGCAGGAAACACACGTGCACCGAAAGGTGTGTGTTTGTCTCCCACAGCTCGGCGTCCCACGTGGTGTCCGGCCTGATGCGCTGGTGGTCTGACGCGTTCTTTCTTTAGTTTAGCCTTGCAGTTAGATATATCAGTATGTATATTCCACGGGAGTCCTCGCTGTCTTTTGGATTACTTGGATTGCCTTGTTTTTAAACCAAACGCGTTTCGGAGCTTACATGCTCATTCATCAGTGGCCACTAAAATGAGCAGCGCATCAGGCGGTAAGTGAAGGGGGCGTATGCCACATTGGAACTGAGATTACTAATGAGGAGGATCTACACATAACTTATCATGAATTATTGATTATCCATCTATTTTTATATTTTTTCAAGAGACTAATAATTCATTTTTATTACGTTTATTATTGATTATTGGGTACTTTTATTTTCATTTTCTATATTTTGAGTAAGTGTAAGTGTCATTTTACTATTGGGGGTATTTTTGTATTGTAGACAAGCATTCTTAAAGCATTGATACATCATATTATATTGGTATGACTCTTCATACAATCCCAGATGACAGAGTGCCTGTAATTTCACTATTATCATTTTTGATTAACTAAGAGTCAGCGGGCCCAGTCCAGACATTGAGACAGGTGAGCCACTATAATATTATATAAATAATAGGGTTATAAAAATCCTGATTACATGCTGTGTAAAATGTGCAGTATACGTGCATGCGGATGATTTATCCCTGCACTGACAATATTAAACTCATCCATACGTGTGCGCTGGAAGAAATAAGAATGGATCCAGAACCAAGCACATAAATAGGGCACCAGAACAAAGCTTCAATGCAGAACCAGAACAAAGCACAATACAGCACATATTATGTCAGAACCAAGTTCATATCTTACATATGGCGGGTTATACTCAGGTTGTACCATGCACTGGAACGATTCCTAAATCCCCACTTTTCAATTCTTCTTCTAGGAGAGGTGAATGGAGCAGGAGTTGTAGTATATTATCTTACTGTAACAAATAAGGATGTCTCACCTCTCTGTCACTGTCCTGCAGCTATGATGCTGAGACCACCTCACATGACTGCTGCAGCCAATCAGCTGACACAGACCTGGGCAATCCTTTTAAATATATGGATCCAGGACACTCATGACTAGTTCTTGTAATTCTCATCTGATTTTGTTTCAGGTGGAAGTATGGGAAGCAATTCAGGTATGTTATATCCTAAAGTAAATGTTGCTCATGTATTTAAAGGCGTTCTCTGGGTTCAGGGCTGAACCTGGATATAAGTTATTCTCTAACTATATATGAGTGGTGCAGGGCCTTGGACGCAAAGTAGCATAGTAACACTCCTATGATCTATACCAGTGTATTACTGTACTGCGGCAGCTGCACGAATAGCAACCAATGACGCCGTGCGCTCCTGCACTCAGGAGGATGGCAGGCCAGGTTTTCACGGACCGTGGTATACGTGGATGAGGCCTGACTGAATGGTACCACCCTCCACATCACCTGGTCATGATATACTGACTTGTAATGCAAAATGTCATAGGTTACTGCAATGGAAAAAGGAAATGTATCAGCTTTAGTGTACAGACTGAGCAGAATCTACAGAGTAATCTCATTATTATAAGAGAGTGGTATAGATCATAGGAGTGTATTACTGTACACGAAGCGCAGCAACCAATGATACCGTGTGTTCCTGCACTCAAGAGGACACCAGGCCAGGTTTTCACAGACTGTGGTCCGTGAAAATCTACGTATACGAGGCCTCAATGGGGCTGAGCTGCATTTCTTTTGCAGCTAATGGACTGGCCTATCTTACTTAGGCTGGAGCTTCTTTTTATGCTAGGGATTAGAGAGGATCCCTGGAGTTGGACCTAATGATCAGTAATATATTGCATATCCCAGTGTACAGTATGTCCTAACACATTCAACAAGATTAAAAATGACACGTGGCATTCTTCTAATGGACGTTACGCCACTTGCTGTACCCGCTACATTTCCTTTAATACATTTTTCTTAAATCTTAAAAGTCATTTTTAGAAGAAAAATTTGTAAAAAGTTAAACCTGAACTTAAAAATGGTAAAATGGTAAAACATATATCGTATGTAAGATAAGGTATGGCTGGACGTGTATTCAAGTCCAATGTTGGTGTTGGGTAATCAGTATTTGGCCACTTTCACGTGGTCAGTATTTGGTCAGGAGTGGATCTTAGGCCTCTTTCACACTAGCGCAGCACGGATCCGGCAGGTGAAGGGTGCCGCTGGATCCGTGCTGCCGCAGGGACATGTGTGGGGCCGGAACCGCGCTCCGGCCCCACACATTTCACACAGTACATACACACAGAAACACAGACATTACAAATACACATACATACTTACATGCTCCCGGCAGGTCTCCACAGCACAGTACAGGAGCAGGATGGCGCGCACATAGGACGATTCCCCACAGCGCCCTCTGCTGGGCGCCGGGTGAAATCGTCCCATGTGTGCGCCATCCTCCTCTTCCTGTGCTGTGGAGACCTGCCGGGAGCATGTAAGTATGTATGTGTATTTGTATGTGTATATGTCTGTGTATGTTTATGTGTATTGACAATGAATGGGGACAAAACTGAAGCGTTTTATTCCGGTATTGAGCCCCTATGACGGAACTCAATACCGGAATTATAAAACGCTAGTGTGAAAGTGTCCCTGGAACAATGTAAAAGTGGTCTCATATTGTAGATAGGTCCAAACAGGCAGAAAGCCTGGCCAATGTAAGTAGGTGAAGTCAAGAAAACCTTTAGCCATATCCACACTGGTGGAAGGTGGGGCTGACACAATGGGGCACATGTGTTACTTAAAGGGAACCTGTCATCTCCGAAACACCCCCTGAACTAGAGTAAGCGCTGTATAGTGTAAGTGATGCTGAATCCGAATATGTAAGTTTTATCTTCATACTCACTTCCATTCTGACGCTGTGCTCCCACAAACCGGCAGTAAAATGCACTCAGTGGACTCCAGTGCTCACTCACATAATGGAGAGGACTCAAAGACGAGTCCTCTCAATGCATTTTACTGCAGGTTTGTTGCAGCACAGTGTCAGAATGGAAGTTTTCGGAACGGTTTCGGAGATGACAGGTTCCCTTTAAGCAATGTTATCTTTTAACGCCACATTTAGGAACAGGTTATAGAAGTTTCTTGGGTATACTGCATTACTTGTATGATTACTTTCACATAATACAATGTATTAATCACATTAACCCCTTCCACCCTGGTGATTTCCCGTTTTTACATTTTCATTTTTCGCTCCCTGCCTTCCCAGAGCCGTAACTTTTTTTGATTTTCCGTTCACATAAATGATCAAGGGCTTATTTCTTTTGTGGGGTAAGTTGTACTTTCTAATAGCACCATTTACCATTTCATACTGCATAGTGGGAAGCTGGAAAGAAAATTCCAAATGGGGTGAAACTGGAAAAGAAAAACCCCAGAATTCTGCCACAGGTTTATGGGTTTCATTTTTACGGTGTTCCCTATGCAATAAAACTGACTTGTTACTTCCATTCTCTGGATCAGTATGATTACGGCAATACCACATTTGTATAGTTTTTCTGTTTTGATACCTAAAAAAGTAAAAACTTTGGAAAAAATATTTTTTTTTCTTTTCATCACCACAGTCTAAACCCACATTTTTATAGTTATGTGGAGCTTATTTTTTGTGGGTCTATCTTTAGTTTTTTATTGATACCACTGGAATACTTTTTTTATTACTTTTTATTAATTATTTTGGGGCAGGTGAAGCAATGAAAAAACGGCAAATTGGCTATTTTGATGTTTTCTTCTGTTGTGTTGTTCACAGTAAGGCATATACGTCTTATTTTTTTTTTTATAGTATGGGCGTTTTTGGCCGCATTGATACCTATGATATTTATTTTTTAATTGTTTTATTATTTTTATTTTACCTTTAATGAAAGGAGGTGATTTGAATTTTTATGTATCGTATATTTTGTTTGTACACTCCCAGCATATCCAGGCTGTTATTAAATGCTATTAGAGGACATAATAGGGAAGAGATATAAGACAGAACAACAACTCCCAGGATTTCTCTGGGTCTCTTATTGAATCCATTGTTTTCCTGCACACAAAGCTCTCCTCATGACATCATCACAGGTCCTTCATCACCACTTTTCTCCACTGCTGAGCTCTGCTACCTCCTGCACTGATCACATGGCAGTGATGTCATCATAGGTCCTTCACCACTACTTCTCTTCTCCATTGCTGAGCTCCGCCTCTCCTGCACTGATCACATGTCGTGATGTCATCACAGGCCCTTCAGCTCTTGCCCCCCAAAGTCAAAGAGAGTGCACCACGCAAACATGGCCACCCTCCATTCACTGCTATGGGATTTCCAAAAATAGTTGACCACTGGCTCAGCTATTTCTGGCAGTTCTATAAACATGAATAAAGAGAGGGGGCTGTGCATGCATAGTGCACTCTCCATTCACCCCATTCACTCCTACAATATTTCGGAACTACCATAGCAGTGAATGGAGAGCACACTGTGCTGGTTGCCGTAAGTGTGGCCTGGCCACATGCATCCAGCTGCCCCGTGGAGCTGCACCCTGACAGTCTCCAGGAGAGATGGCACACACCTGAGAGGCCAGGTAGTGACACGAGAGCTGTATGAAGAGCCTTGTCTGTACATATAGTATTACTGTTGTGTCTTATCTAATCCTTTATCAGTACAAGAGTTGTCAATTAAGTGACCACTCTTTTATAATAATGAGATTACTCTGTTGATTCTGCCCAGTCTGTACACTAAAGCTGATACATTTCCTTTTGCCATTGCAGTAACCTATGACACTTTGCATTACAAATTAGTATATCCTGACGATGTGCAGTGTGGTACCATTCAGTCAATGGGGCTGAGCTGCATTTCTTTTACAGCTAATGGACTGCTGTACCTTACTTGGGCTGGAGCTCCTTTTTATGCTAGGAATTACAAAAGATTACAAAAGATCCCGGCAGTCGGACCTAATGATCAGTAATATATTACATATCCTGGTGTACATTAGATACAACTTGTGACCTGCCAGTCATTTCTCTTCATTATATTGCACATGTTGGCTGGGATTTTGTTCCAAACAGTTGCGCTAGTCCACAATAATTTACACACAACCTTTTCCAAGGTCCCACTTGGAGCCGAATCCGAGTTCGGAAAATGTTTTCTGAATTTATGAAGTTATTACACGAAATAATAACTTTGGGTCATCTGAGCCAATACATTCTGATACTGCACTGAGCTCCCGCTCCGTACAGTATTGGAACGAAGTTTTATGCGAATCGACTTCGGATGTTTCTCATTCGCTCATCCCTAGTGTTGGGTAATCAGTATTTGGCCACTTTTACGTGGTCAGTATTTGGTCAGGAGTGGATCTTACAGAGAAAAAGTACAATGGAAAGATTTGTGCCTCTTCTGTTTTTCAGACTCTTTCAGAAAATGGAGTTAGGGTTCATTCACACGACTGTAAGTGTTTTGCGATCCGCAAATTGCGGATCTGCAAAAACACTGGTACCAGCTGTGTGCGTTCCGCATTTTGTGTAACGCACACGGCCAGCACTATGATAGAAATGCCCATTATTCTCAGCAATAGCAGACAAGAATAGAACACGCTGGATCTTTATTGCAAAGCCACGGAATGGAACTACAGAACTTAGGGTGAAGCCACATGTAGCAACCAGTTTGGACAGAAGCCATGCTGAAGTTCAATTTTACAGCAAATCACCAACATCCGCTACGTGTAGCCTTACCCTTGTTATAAGGAGTTCTTGCTTTTTGATTATCAACACTTGTTCTTTGCAGATTTGACATGCATTGGTTAAAGGGATTCTCGGGGAATTAAGAAAATGAAAATACTTAAATATTACTTCATTATAAATGTATCCCCAAATACCTTTCATTAGTTATAATGGCTCATTTTGTCTAAGGAGCAATCATCAGGAGAAATAAAATGGCCGCCGTCCTATTAGTGCACACAAAACCTGTCCTAATCACACAGGAGGACAAGTTACTTCACAACACTGAGGTAAAGAGCTGCCTCATCCTCCTCGCTGCTCTGCTTGTCAGGGATTATGATCCTGAATACAGTTTAATATGATTTTCATCTGAATCTCTGTAGGAAGGGAGTTCATGAGGAGACATAAAGTACCAAGAGGAGGTGGGTATAATGAGCAGCAGCTCCTGTATGCAGTCTCCATTACCATAGCCCCACATTACCACAGTCTGTCCTGTCCATCCTTCAAACAGCCGTTATAACTAATGAAAGGTATTTGGAATATATTTATAATAAAGTAAAGTATTTTCATTTTCCTAATTCCCGGAGAACCCCTTTAAGATGTAATTCACAGTTTGTGGTTCAGTTGAAGCTCTAATTATTTTTTTCTTCTCTTTTACTTTTTTTACTTCGCAGGTCGCAAGATGATGAGTGCCCGTATGTAAAATCTTTTTATCTCCTTATCTTATTATAGAAAAGTGAAACAATATCATCATCCAATATTATAACGACTAAACACACTGATCTCCAGACAACCCCATGCAGCTCCATCGTATCCCACTACCATCCATATCCAACATCACTGCCAAACATTACCACAGCCAGTACTATTATGACCACTACCACCCTCATCTTGCTTTCTCACCAGTTGATGGAATACTCTAGCAATAGGCCCTGGTGGACTGGGAACCTAACATGTCCCTGGAACAATGTAAAAGTGGCCTCATATTGTAGATAGGTCCAAACAGGCAGAAAGCCTGGCCAATGTAAGTAGGTGAAGTCAAGAAAACCTTTAGCCATATCCACACTTGTAGAAGGTGGGGTGCACATTTCTGACCAGCAGCTCTGTCCATTTCAGGGGGCTCCACAGGGTAAGGGCCCCCGTTCTTGTCATCATTGGGGGTCACAGCAGTAGAGCCCCCAACGATATAATAGTTACTCCCTATCCTGTGGATAGGGGGATCACTTTACCTAACTGGAATACCCCTTTAACAATAGTTTATATTAAAAAATTATATATACACCTTACATACTGCAGAACCTCATAATACACCAACATCTCCTGCAGAGCATCATAATGCACAGAAAATCACCCACCATCATTACCCACTACTGTCCTCATGCAACACCATCATTAAAGGGGTATTCTCATCTTAGACAATGGGGGCATATCGCTAGGATATGCCCCCATTGTCTTATAGGTGCGGGTCCCACCGCTGGGACCCGCATCTATAGCCAGAACGGAGCGGGGAGCGCTGCGCCTGGAGGACCCCAGGTTTCCGGGGGTCCGGCCACCACCAGGCGCAGCTCCCCGCGCCGCTCATAGAAATAAATGGGAGCCGGGCCGTGCATGCGTGGTGCGCTCCCATTCATTTCTATGGAGCCGACGAAAGTAGCCGAGCCAGCGCTCGGCTATTTTCGGCGGCCCCATAGAAATGAATGGAGGGCGGCTGCGCATGCGCAGTGCGCCCTCATTCACTTCGGGGGCTCCGTTCTCGATATAGGTGCGGGTCCCAGCGGTGGGACCCGCACCTATAAGACAATGGGGGCATATCCTAGCGATATGCCCCCATTGTCTAAAATGAGAATAACCCTTTAACCGCTACTATCCGTATTCAACACATCATTAGTCAATACCATCTTCATCTTACATTATCGTCACACAATATTTTGCTTGTCCAACAGTATCCTCATACTACAAGTGCTTCAAAGCTCAAACATAACATTTTTAAGAGTAGCATTGTTTAAATAAGGGGTTCCAAACCCCCTTCTAATACTGTGAACCTAGCACAAAAAGGACCGGACATGAGAAAAATCTATGAGATAAGAATAGACTTGAATTTGCAGCAGAATCAGTCTTCTTTTCCACTTTTTTGGCCCGGGTTTAGAGTAGTAATAGGGAACATGGAACCTCCATTGTCTTGATCAGTGGAGGATGTATTATGGTCAACACAGGTTGAGAACAGGGACATGACTACCATAGCGGCAGACCATGCAACTGCTATGGGGCCCAGGGCAAGATGGGGTCCAGTTGGGATCATCTCCTCTTCTACTGGGGGTGAAACCTTGGTCAGGACTCTACCCTCTAAAGGAACAACTTTTAGCAAATGAGGCAGAGGGAAAGGGGTTTAGGCGGAAACCTTCTGTCCTGGGTGGGGGGCTGGTTTGATCCTTGCTATGGAGCCCTTACTTCTCTATGTACACCACTGGTTGAGTCTAGACCCTTGAGACCACGTAAGCATTACATGTAGATATCAGAAGTCCTGCCCCCTATACACAAATAATGTATTACATCCAGGTAGGAGACTTGTATGAAACATATGGTCACAAATTCTAATTCTATATTTTGTATACTTTTCAGAAACAGCGGAATGTTATGGTAAGTCATATGTTTTTCATATTGTGAAGATAAGATGATATATTGTAGAATAGGGCACTTTTGACTGATCATGAAAATACACAGGAGGTTAAAAATGCAGTTGATCCGGGGTTTTTTTTTTAAATTATAAAATGTATGACACATGAAGCATATCGTTTTTTGAGAGATATTGATCGGCACTGCGGTCTGTAGATGGCGTGGTGCACGTGTTTCTGGACCGACGTCCCGCGTAATAGTAGAACAAAAGAAACCGGCACTCACGTTCTTCTTGATAAGCTGTAATTTATTGCCACATGTAAAGTGACGCGTTTCAGCACAAACGTGCCTTCATCAGACTGTATACATCACCAATGTGTACTTCCCATTTAAATAACCCGCCAAACAAGGTAGTGACGTCATGTAGTCATGACGACCAAGTAAACAAAAGCAAGTGGAAAAAAATTGAAACAAATGCAGGTGAAAACAATATACATAGTCTCCATTTAATGGAGAATCCATGTGCCCTATCCAGCGTCAGCATTTGGTCCATATATGTAGTTATCGCTGTGGAGAAAATGGTATTGATTATTATATACATAATATGGAAAAAAAACATGCATTACAAAAAGCTGTTTAGTGCATATTCACGATTAAGTCCATATGGCTCCAATGTCTGTAGACGGTGGATCCAATATGCCTCCCGTTCAAGTAGCTTCTTACTCCTATCCCCACCCCGGCGTGGTTGGCTGATACTCTCAATAATTTGGAACCGTAGCTGTGCTATAGTATGTTTTTTTTGTTTCAATTATTTTCCACTTGCTTTTGTTTACTTGGTCGTCATGAGTACATGACGTCACTACCTTGTTTGGCGGGTTATTTAAATGGGAAGTACACATTGGTGATGTATACAGTCTGATGAAGGCACGTTTGTGCTGAAACGCGTCACTTTACATGTGGCAATAAATTATAGCTTATCAAGAAGAACGTGAGTGCCGGTTTCTTTTGTTCTACTATTACGCGGGACGTCGGTCCAGAAACACGTGCACCACGCCATCTACAGACCGCAGTGCCGATCAATATCTCTCAAAAAACTGTATTGTCTTTGATACGAGCACGCAACATACAAAACATCTATGAATCAAATGAATACTTTCGCTTATGACGAGGAACGGGCCAGAGAGATTGTGGCTCAAATTACCACTCCATCGATTTTCTAAAGATCCCATCCAGCGAGTTTAGAAGCAAAAATTTGGAGAAAGAATCCAAACATCTAATCTCCTTGGAATTACATGCAGCGACACTAGCTGAATATCATCGCACTCAGAAGATACCACGGGGTCTACGGGTCAACCTCAGACCTACTCTATTCAGTGATAATCTGGAGTACTGCACCCGTTTTGCGAACATTCTGAACAAGTGTTCGCTGGACATCATAGTACTCACCATTGAACATCTGACCCAAGCGATCACCGCAAGCAAAGAAAATATTGCTGCAATTGAAACACAATTGAGAGACTGTCTCAAACCTGATGATTTAAAGAATCTAAAGGAGAAGATTGACAAACAGTGTCTAGAACTGAAAACCAGCATTGAAAACACAAAAAGAGCCAAGTATTTCAGAGACTCTGAAGATTACCTAACCAAGCGCATCTATAAATGGCAGGACGCTTCTGGCACAGCAATTCCACAGACTCGACCAAGAGGCCGACGGGCTGGCTCCGCATCCTCTGGTTCTGGGAGCGACACTACTGCTGGTCTACGAGGACCTTTTTTAGAGAAGCGCAACCGCCCCAGAACCAGGAGAGCAGGGCGCCATCATCGGCGAGGTGGATGCTCCACGCCTGACAAGATCACAGGTACACCAGAGACACTAGTATTGAACTTGTCTTCCAAAAACTTGAGTCCAGCACAAATGAACTTGTTACAAAAAGGACTATCTTTTAGTCCCACGGGGGGTTTTGATAGTTTTGCTTTAGATATGGATTTACAACGTTTCTTCCGCAATGTACGTTTAAAGGCTCACTTTTCCACTGTACAGAATGCTTCACAATCGAGTGATAGGATTGATACCAACATTCTTACCCTAAAACAATTCGACTTGAAAGTAAAGAGTACATTCATGCCCCCTAAATCCTATCACCCGGTGGAAACATTCGTACAGTTAGTACAACAAGATGTGAATCAGTTACTCAATTCATTTAAATGTGGTGAGTTTCACACACATCATAATTTAAAGAGGGAAGAAAAACATATATTAGAACATCTGCTAGACGATAAATCTCTTGTGTTTAAACCAGCTGACAAGGGGGGTGCCCTAGTTGTGCTGGATAGAGACTACTACATATCTGAGATACTAGGACAATTAAGTAATGTTGAGACATATCAGATCCTCTCCATAGATCCCGTATGGGATATTAGAAAAATGTTACAAACTATTGTGGATCACTATAAGGATAATGGTACCGTTGATGCCAAATTGGGCGACTTTTTAATTAAACACCATCCTATTACTCCAGTTTTTTATACCCTACCCAAGGTTCACAAATCCATGACACAACCACCAGGCCGCCCAATTGTGGCATCAACGGAATCAATCCTTTCTCCTCCAGCAATATTTTTGGAAAAAGTACTAACACCTTTAACTAAATTAGCACCATCTTACTTACGTGACACAGATCATTTCATGGGTGAGATTAGGCCACTGAACGTGGACGGGGATTGTATCCTCGCCACGTTTGATGTTTGCAGTCTCTACACTTCAATAACCCATGCAAAAGGCATTGCAGCAGTACAGGATCTCCTGGATAAGAGTATTTACGCAACACTACAAAAAGAATTTTTCCTTTCACTCCTCACTGTGGTATTGGAGCAAAATTATTTTTTATTCCAAGATACCTATTACAAACAGCGGTGTGGGACCGCGATGGGTTCGAACGTCGCACCGCCGTACGCAAATTGCTACATGGCTCAATTTGAGAATGATTTTATCTACTCTAATCCACTGTACAAACAACATTGCATTTTTTGGCGACGATTTATTGACGACATATTTTGCGTGTGGCGAGGCGACGTTCGAACCCTCATGGAATTTTCCCTTTACATTAGTTCCATATGGCCTGAACTGAAATTTACGCTCCATTATGACCCACAGAAGATTTCTTTCCTTGACACTTGGATTATAAAGGGGGAGGATGGTAAAATACAGACAGACTTATTTGTCAAGAATACTGACCGCAACAGCCTTCTATCATATACCAGCAATCACCCACCTTCCACAAAAAAATCTCTCCCATATTCCCAATATCAGAGAGTTAAGAAGATAGTAAGTGAGAGCGAGCAATGTGAGGTCAGATTGGATGAGATGACTGCTAAATTTAAAGCCAGAGGCTACCCCACACATTTATTGCAACAACAGAGAAACAGACTTGAGACCACACAGGAGGAGAAGGTCCCTAAAAAACCATGTATTCCATTTATAGTGAAATATCACCCGTGGACAAATAAGATTAGAACCGTGATCAATAAACATTGGAAAATAGTTACAAACTCCTATCCACAAATAGAGGAATTCCAGAACCACCTATGATTTGTTACAAAAGGACTGATAACATCAGAGACAAAATCATAAGGGCTGACATAGGGAGTAGCAGAACCGAACTTAGACAGAGTGTTCTTTCTACACCCAAACGGGGTACTTTCCCGTGTTTGGGATGCACACATTGTTCAAGTGTCATCAAGGGCACACACCTTACTCACCCACGTACAGGTGAAACAATACCAATACGAGGCATGTTCACCTGCAATAGCCAATTTATCATATATATTCTCAAATGCCCCTGTGGTATGCTGTACGTTGGTGAGACTTCCACCAGAATGAAGGACAGATTCAGCAAGCATAAATCCACCATTAGAAAGGGTAACCTCCTGTTACCCATTCCATATCATTTTGAACAAAAAAAACATACTATAGCACAGCTACGGTTCCAAATTATTGAGAGTATCAGCCAACCACGCCGCGGTGGGGATAGGAGTAAGAAGCTACTTGAACGGGAGGCATATTGGATCCACCGTCTACAGACATTGGAGCCATATGGACTTAATCGTGAATATGCACTAAACAGCTTTTTGTAATGCATGTTTTTTTTCCATATTATGTATATAATAATCAATACCATTTTCTCCACAGCGATAACTACATATATGGACCAAATGCTGACGCTGGATAGGGCACATGGATTCTCCATTAAATGGAGACTATGTATATTGTTTTCACCTGCATTTGTTTCAATTTTTTTCCACTTGCTTTTGTTTACTTGGTCGTCATGACTACATGACGTCACTACCTTGTTTGGCGGGTTATTTAAATGGGAAGTACACATTGGTGATGTATACAGTCTGATGAAGGCACGTTTGTGCTGAAACGCGTCACTTTACATGTGGCAATAAATTACAGCTTATCAAGAAGAACGTGAGTGCCGGTTTCTTTTGTTCTACTAATACATGAAGCATATAGTCGCCAGATAAAGAGTGCATATAGTGACTAGATAAATGTCATCTGTAGTGACAGACATAAATATCACATGTAGTGAACAGATAAGTAACACACATAGTGACCAGATGAATATCACATGTAGTGAATATATAGTAGCGCTATATAAGAGCATAAAATAAATAAATAAATATAGCAACCAGATCATACCATGTATAGTGACCAGATCATACCATGTATAGTGACCAGATCATACCATGTATAGTGACCAGATCATACCACATGTAGTGACCAGATCATGCCATGTATAGTGACCAGATCATGCCATGTATAGTGACCAGATCATGCCATGTATAGTGACCAGATCATGCCATGTATAGTGACCAGATCATATCACATGTAGTGACCAGATAAATATCCCATGTAGTGACCAGAAAAATACCACATATTGTGGCAGGATAAAGAATACATATGGTGACCAGATAAATAGGTCAGAGGGAAACCAGATAAAAAGAGCAGTAACATATATAACACATCCTAGTGTAGTAACAGTATTATAAGCTAAGTGTCAGGACTAGCG
>ONZH01022594.1:0-51560 GCA_900303285.1 Rhinella marina | reverse complement strand
GGGGGAGCTGTACAGAAAGATGGTGAGGGAGTACCTAGCTGACCATACCAATGTCCGGACCGATCACTCTGCTCCATACAACTACTGGGTTTCAAAGCTGGACACGTGGCCTGAACTAGCGCTGTACGCCTTGGAGGTGCTGGCCTGCCCTGCCGCTAGCGTGTTGTCAGAGCGGGTATTCAGTGCAGCTGGTGGCGTCATCACCGATAAGCGTACACGCCTGTCAACTGACAAAGCCTGGAAATGAACAAAGCCTGGATTTCACCGGAATTCAAATCTCCTCCGGGGGAAAGCAGCTAAAGAATAAGCTTCCTTATGTATCCGATTCCTCTCCTCTCCTCCTCCTCCTTCTCTTCATTGCCAAACGCTGACCCAAAAGGGAAATTTTTAGAGTGCCAACTGGCACTCTTTTAAGACAATGTTTCCGAAGGGCCACCTACAGGCCCTCTCTCCAAACAATTTTTCCGGAGCGTCAACTACAGACACTCTAAAAAAAATTTTTAGGAGCGTCAACTACAGACACTCTAAAACAATTTTTCAGTATCGTCAACCACAGACTCAAAAATTTTTTTTTTCGGAGGGTCGACTTCAGACACTCCAAAAAAAAAATTTTGGGAGGCTCACCTACAGCCATTCGACTGCAATCTCAGTCGGACAAAGGCATTGGTGGTGTCACCGCCATGCTGTGTCAGGCTAAATTTTTGGGTGGTTCACCTGCTACCTCAGTCTAGCTCGATCACTCTGTTGTCACCGCCGCCATACAGGGCCTCGATAAATTTTTATGTGCTTCGTCTGCTCCTGCACTGTAACTTGGTCACTCTGTAGTCACAGCCATACAGGGTCACGCTAAATTTTTATGTGCTTCGCCTGCTCCTGCACTGTAACTCGGTCACTCTGTAGTCACAGCCATACAGGGTCAAGCTAAATTTTTATGTGCTTCGCCTGCTCCTGCAATGTAACTCGGTCACTCTGTAGTCACAGCCATACAGGGCCTTGATAAACTTTTATGTGCTTCGCCTGCTCCTGCACTGTAACTCGGTCACTCTATAGTCACAGCCATACAGGGTCACGCTAAATTTTTATGTGCTTCGCCTGCTCCTGCACTGTAACTCGGTCACTCTGTAGTCACAGCCATACAGGGCCTCGATAAATTTTTATGTGCTTATCCTGCTCCTGCACTGTAACTCGGTCACTCTGTAGTCACAGCCATACAGGGCCACTGTAAATTTTTATGTACTTCGCCTGCTCCTGCACTGTAACTCGGTCACTCTGTAGTCACAGCCATACAGGGTCACGCTAAATTTTTATGTGCTTCGCCTGCTCCTGCACTGTAACTCGGTCACTCTGTAGTCACAGCCATACAGGGCCTCAATAAATTTTTATGTGCTTCGCCTGCTCCTGCACTGTAACTCGGTCACTCTGTAGTCACAGCCATACAGGGCCACTGTAAATTTTTATGTGCTTCGCCTGCTCCTGCACTGTAACTCGGTCACTCTGTTGTCACAGCCATACAGGGCCTCGATAAATTTTTATGTGCTTCGCCTGCTCCTGCACTGTAACTCGGCCACTCTGTAGTCACAGCCATACAGGGTCACGCTAAATTTTTATGTGCTTCGCCTGCTCCTGTACTGTAACTCGGTCACTCTGTAGTCACAGCCATACAGGGCCACTGTAAATTTTTACGTACTTCGCCTGCTCCTGCACTGTAACTCGTTCACTCTGTAGTCACAGCCATACAGGGTCACGCTAAATTTTTATGTGCTTCGCCTGCTCCTGTACTGTAACTCGGTCACTCTGTAGTCACAGCCACATACCTCCCAACTTTAAAAATTGCAAAGAGGGACAATGTGTGCGGTGCGCATCACGGCAGTTTTTTTCATACTAGACCACACCTCTATCTCCGTCCAAAGCATAATTACTGAAGCCCCTGCGGCAATTTTTTTTATTGCGCTTCAATGTCCATTTAAATATTAGCTCATAAATCATCAGGTTATAGATATTTTAAGGTCCAAATTGCAACAAATAATGAAGTTCTGGCCTAATATACAGGTAGAAACTATACAGATAGTTTAATAAAGAGCAATTTAGTAAATTTATTAATGCACATTTATGCATTAATTCTTCAGGTCAAAAAGAGGGACATTTAAGGAGCAAAGAGGGACAGAGGGACTTGGGTCAAAAAGAGGGACTGTCCCTCCAAAAGAGGGACGCTTGGGAGGTATGCAGCCATACAGGGCCTCGATAAATTTTTATGTGATTCGCCTGCTCCTGCACTGTAACTCGGTCACTCTGTAGTCACAGCCATACAGGGCCACTGTAAATTTTTATGTGCTTCGCCTGCTCCTGCACTGTAACTCAGTCACTCTATAGTCTCAGCCATACAGGGTCACGCTAAATTTTTATGTGCTTCGCCTGCTCCTGCACTGTAACTCGGTCACTCTGTAGTCACAGCCATACAGGGCCACTGTAAATTGTTATGTGTTTCGCCTGCTACTGCAGTGTAACTCGGTCACTCTGTAGTCACAGCCATATAGGGCCACGCTAAATTTTTATGGTCTGGGTGAGCACAATTGCCTTGAAGGTCACCACCAGGCTGTTGCCCGAGAATTTGGGGTAATGGTGGGATTAGGCAGCCTCAGAGGCATCCATGCATGCTGCCCCTGCTGTTTCCTGTCCATTTCTGTGGTGTTTCCATCATTTTCTGAGGTTTCCAGGTTTTCACCCAGCCTTCCCTAGGCAGAGCCTTGGTCCCCTGCAAAAAATGCTCGAGTCTCCCATTGACTTCAATGGGGTTTGTTATTCGAAACGAGCACCCGAGCATCAGGAAAAATTCGACTCGAATAACGAGCACCCGAGCATTTTAGTGCTCGTTCATCTCTAATGCCAACATAAAGTAGACATATGGGGAATGTTAATTAATGAATATTTTATGAGACATCACTATCTGTCTTAAAAGCAGAGAGATTCAAATTTAGAAAACAGTGAAGTTTTTCAAATTTTCGTTTTGGATTTTTTTTAATAAATACAGGTAGAACATATTAACTCAAATTTACCATTAACATGAAGTACAATGTGTCGCAAGAAAACAGTCTCAGAATGGCTTGGATAAATAAAAGCATTCCAAAGTTATTACCACATGAAGTGACACATGTCAGATTAGCAAAATTAGGCCTGGTCAGGAAGGGGGTAAATGGCCCGGTCTGGAAGTGGTTAAATAGCAGTCTAATATATAGCTGAATTTATCTTGTTGAACTGCAGCCACATGCTTAGTTAATCTGTTATTTTACACATAGACTTACTGTGCATCAGACTCGGCATTAACCATTTCCTGAAGAGGCGATTTTCAGTTTTTGCATTTTCGTTTTTCGCTCCCTGTCTTCCCAGAGCCATCACTTTTTTATTTTTCTGTTCACATATCCATATGAGGGCTTATTTTTTGCGGGACAAGTTGAACTTTCTGATAACACCATTTAATATTTCATAGGATATAGTGAGAAGCGGGAAATAAATTCCAAATGCGGTGGAATAAAACAAAACACGCAATTCTGCCACATTCTTGCGGCATTCACTATGCGGTAAAAACTGACTTATGCTGTTCATTCTCCAGGTCAGTACAAATCTGGCGACACCACATATGTATAGTTTTTCATGCATTTTGATACTGAAAAATAAAAAACTTGAAAACATTTTTTTGTAGTCATTTTCTGACCCCTATAACTTTTTTGTAGTTATGTGTGCGGAGCTGTGTGAGAGCTGATTTTTGTGGGCCGATCTGTACTTTTCATTGATATCATTCTGAAGTGTGTATGATTTTTTAATCACTTTTCATTTAATTTTTTTTTGTGGGAGGAGAAGCAACCAAAACCGGCGAATCAGCCCTTTTTTTTTTACATTTTTTTTGTTTCGCCTTTTTCCGTATGAGAGAAACATTTTTATATTTTGATAGTTCAGACAATTTCACATGCGGTGATATGTGTATTTTTTATTTTTTCATTTTCATTTTGGGGAAAGGGGGGGGTGATTTAAATTTTTATATATTTTTTTAAACTTTTTTTACTTTTTTTTTATAGTTCTCATAGGGAACTATAACAAGCAATTATTGGATTGCTTCTCTCATAGACTTCAATGTATTAGCTTTGGAGCCTATGATGATTTTACTCATCTGCCACAGGCAGTGACTCCATAGAAACTACTATGCAGCAGCCTCCTGTGATTCTGAATGACAGGGACTCCTCACGGGAAAGCAGGAGCATATCCGGAAGCGTACACTTCTGGTATTTCACACGCTCAGATGCCGTGGTCAGGTTTGACCATGGCATCTGAGAGGTGAAATGTCCACGACATAGCAGACACCTGGTTGCTATTGCGCCCACTCCGTTCTGGAGCGGGCTCCATCTTTAAAGACCTGATATTTGACATACTATTACATCACGTGTAGGGAAGGGGCTAAAGGGTGGTCTAATGTATCTTATTCAACTGCTGCCAATTGCTTAGTTAATCTGTTATTTTACACATAGACTTGCTGTGCATCAGACTCAGTATTAAAGGTGGTCTAATATACAGTATCACCATGTGTATCTTGCTGACCTGCTGCCACAGGCTTAGTTAACCCCTTCCCAACCGCAATACAGCTATTTACGTTGGTGGTCGGGAGTTTAAATATGGCGCCCGCTCTGTTCATACAGCAGGCACCCACGGCGGTAATGCCAGTCACTTTAAAGTCCTAAAGTCACTTTAGGTGCCACTTTAGATGCCATGGTCAATCCTGACCACGGGCATCTGAATGCTGAAAACCCGGAAGTGCACGCGGACAATATATGACACCGAGTAAATGTGGTTCTGGACCAGGCACACCAGCAACTTGGCCAGGTGATGGCAATCCCATCCCCACGTTTTAATGCTGGGATTTCTGCGCCAATGTCCTCATCTGCATCCTAATCCTCCACCTTGTCCTCACCCTCCCCTCTAGGCACAGTTCACAGTGGTCCACCAGCATATCACCTATGCAAAGCTAGGTGTTGTCACGTGTTTCTGCACCTTGTCAGCTTTGGTGATCAGAGCCACACCGGGGAGGAACTTCTCAGCATCATCAATAAAGAAATCGAACATTGGCTGTCTCCTCGTCAATTGGCGAAAGGAACCATGGTTACTGATAACGGGGAGAACATTTTGTCTGTGCTGCACAGGGAGGGCTGACCCATGTGTCCTGCATTGAGCACATCTTCAATCTTGTTGCCACCCGGTTCCTCAAGTCTTCCACTGAACTGCAAGAGCTGTTAAAAATGTCCAGGAAACTGTGCATGCACTTCAGCCACTCACCATGCAAAATACTCCCTCCTTGAGCTGCAAAGGCAAAATGCTTTTCCCCAACATCACCTCTGAGGAGGCCACTTTGTTTGTCAGTCAGCAGAACTACAGGATGAATGATGTCATTCCACTCCTTCACATCCTGGAGGGGATACTGACAAATCTGATTGGTGAGGAGACAGAAAACGTGGCACCTACTTAAATCTTCGGGCACTGCATGGTTAAGTCCACAGCGATAAATTAGTTCTGACAGTAAAAGTGACCTGTAATACTGATGCACAGTAAATCTACAGATAACAGAAGGGATTAAAAATTATGTGTTTGCGCACTGACAAGTATAGGACATGCTTCAAAAGAGCCGCGGCACGGAGCTAGCATAGAGGTGAATAGGGCCGCATCTATTCCCGCATTTTTGTGGATAGATACGCCCCCATTCATACGGTCGTGTGAATGGGGCCTTAGTCAGGGAGAGCTGCAGCAGGAGGGACAGATAGTGTAGGGAAAGGAATTAGTTTATTTGTTAGGCAAGGTTCTTTGTTTGAATCTATCAGAGACCCAAAAGTCCTTTTAAGGACTATTGTTTTATCTAGCTCTTATTTATATTATTAGTGCAAGCTGCGCTAAATTGCGCGCAATTGTTTGGCCGCTGCTGACAGTAACACAACATCTGCTACATCTGTTGTGTTACATTTGCGCATCCTTAATACATGTGACACTCAGTGTAATTTTTTCGTCGCTGGTGACATTACCTGCGCTACATCTCCTGTATAAGGTTTGCACATCTTAAATACCTGTGACATTCAGTGTAATTTTTTTTGCCGCTGGTGACAGCGACATTACCTGCGCTACATCTCCTGTATAGCGTTTGTGCATCACAAATACCTGTGACATTCAGTGTAATTTTTTTTGCCACTGGTAACAGCGACGTTACCTGCGCTACATCTGCTGTATAACGTTTGCGCATCCTAAATATTTGTGACATTTAGTGTAATTTTTTTCACCACTGGTGACTGCGCTACATCTGCTGTATAACGTTTGTGCATCCTAAATACCTGTGACATTTAGTGTAATTTTTTCTGCTGCTAGTCACAGCGACATTACCTGCGCTACATCTCCTGTATAACGTTTGCGCATCCTAAACACCAGTGATATTCAGTGTAATTTTTTCGCCGCTGGTGACAGCGACATTACCTGTGCTAGATCTGCTGTATAATGTTTGCGCATTCTAAATATTTGTGACATTTAGTGTAATTTTTTCTGCCGCTGGTTCCACGACATTACCTGCACTACATCTGCTGTATAACATTTGCACTTCCTAAATACCTGTGACATTCAGTGTAATTCTTTTTGCCACTGCTGACAGCGACATTAACTGCACTATATCTCCTGTATAACGTTTGCGCATCCTAAATACCTGTGACATACCTTGTAATTTTTTTTGCCGCTGGTGACAGCAACATTACCTGTACTACATCTCCTGTATAACGTTTGTGCATTCTAAATATTTGTGACATTAAGTGTAATTTTTTCGCCGCCTGTGACAGTCACATTACCTGCGCTACATCTGCTGTATAACGTTTGCGCATCCTAAATATTTGTGACATTTAGTGTAATTTTTTGTAAGTTTAATTTTTTTTATTGGAGTGCCTGTTCCTCGTAATTTTTGGCAGCCCTTTCACTTAGTGCATGGCTTTATTAGTGTAGGAGTCCCACTACCTGAACAATTGTACCACAATGTGAATGAGGCCCTCCTTTATGTGATATGCAGGTTGTATGGGAGTGCCTCTTCCTTGTAATTTTTGGCAGCACTTGCACTTTATATACAAGTAAATATACAAAATATACAGGAAAGAATGTTTCCTAACAATTTTTCCTCTAAAATCGATTTTATCTTCGGTTTTGTGCGTATTATTGTCAGTCTGTAAAAGTGGCGTAATACTCGGACAACATCGTTCTCAACAGTGACCTGGTCCAAGATGCATCCAGGCATCTTGCCCATGCTGTTCCCGAACCATTTCAGTGGTGTTTCCATTGATTTCTGACCTTTTCCTGTGAACCAGACACCCTCCCCTCTTCAGAGCAGGGGTGTGCCTGGTTTAATGCTCTGGTTCTTCCATTGACTTCCATTGTACTCTGGTGCTCTGTAGAGCACCCGAGCATCCCAAAGTGTTCTACTCGAGCACCAGAGCACCCAAGCACTTTGGTGCTCGAACAACACTAGTCTCGATCCATCCCGCCTGCCACACGGATGTTGCCTGTGCAACATCTACATCTCCTGTATAGCATTTGTGCATCCTAAATACCTGTGACATTTAGTGTAATTTTTTCTGCCGCTAGTCACAGCGACATTACCTGCGCTTCATCTCCTGTATAACGTTTGCGCATCCTAAACACCAGTGATATTCAGTGTAATTTTTTTTATGGGGACTGCATATTGTGGTACCCAATGCACGGAACGGCTGCACAACGGCTGTGTACATGAGGCCTTATTGTAATTTTTTGACAAATTAATTCGGAATGAATCAAATTTCTTGTTGAAATTTGGAAAATCAGTCCAATTGAATTTTTCAAAACTTCTCACACCTCAAGTTATGACATTACACTCAAGTGCCAGGAAGGATATAAGAATCTGGTGGAGGACAGAAGATATTGACACTGAAAGTGCTGTATCATACCAGCCAAGAAGGGTTTGAATTATATCAGTCCTCATAAAACTGCCCTCTGCTCAACATGACTACTGGCTTTCCTGCACAGGAATGAGATTTATACAATGACCTGAAGCCCAGCAGAGGAGAAACTTCATTACGGCAAGAGCACTCCATCATTTATTATATACGTATGTCAACAGTTCACACTACACTATTATGGAACAAAGGATTTCTACGGTGATGCTCAGAAAGGTAAAGCAGCCAGTCTCACAGTATACAGTAGCTGACATAATTGTACAACAGAAGAAGACCTTAAAGGTACATGCCAGAGAAATATTCAGAATGTGAAAGTGGCACAGTGATCCTCAAGTACCAATCTTGACTTATCAAAATACTTACATATTACTTTATTATAAATATATTCCCAAATACCTTTCATTAGTTTTTTTTATAATCTTTATTAGAAAAAAAACCATATACAATAAAAAATACAATTTTTCAGTAAATACATTTCTACTTTACTTTATTTTAATTATCCTCATCAACCCCGCCCCCCAACCATTTACCACCCCCCTTCCCCAACACAATCTCTCTGGAAAGTTTAGGAAAAAAAATCCTTTTAACGATCATCTTCTTTTTCCCTTGATACATAATAAATAATAATTTTCCCTTTTATTCCCCTTCTCTCCTTTTTAAACCAAACTTTTTATACTTAGAGATTATAAAGTTCTCCCATGCTTTCTATAATACCATATGTTTCTGGATTTTATTTTGTCTATTATACCTCCACTTCTCCATAGATCTATTCATATTCATGACAGATATCCATTCCTGAATTGTTGGAATCTCAGGACGCATCCATTTTCTTGCTATAAGCAAGCGGGCATAGCAAAAACATTTATATATCATTTGCGCTTTTATTCTTTCAACATTTTGTGGGAGATCTCCTAATATGCATAACATGATACATTTTTCTAATTTACATTGATATATATCTCCTGTAATCTCAGTTAAATTATCCCAGAATGGTGAGATCTTTGAACAACTCCACCACATATGGGTAATATCTGCTTCTAAAATTCCACATCTAGGACATACTATAGGTGTATTAGTATTCAATTTATGCAACCATCTAGGTGTGAGATATAATCGATGGAGCATCATAAATTGAGTTACTCTATATGATGGGTTCCGTGTAAATTTAGAGTTACTACAAAGTCTGTACCATTGCTCTATGGTCATCGGACCTATATCCCTTTCCCACTTAACCTTACTATTGTGCGCTAAACCTTCATTCAATAGTTCATCTAATCTAATATATAATAGTGATATTAATTTATCCTTACCTCTCCACCTAAAAATAAAATTTATCAACTGGTGATTTTCAACTGTCAAATATATCTTATTTTTAATATCCTTAATTAGTGCCTGTAACTGTGAGTATCTAAATACCTCCCATATTTTTTTTACTGGTTTGACCGAATAATATTTCCTTTGATTTTAAATTACCATCTTGAAAAAATTGTGAAATATACCACATCCCTTTCATAATCCAGTATTTAGCTATATCTACATCAATTATATGTTCCAATTTACCATTAAAGGAAATCTGTCACATGATTTTAGTGTTTTAAACTAAAACTATAGCCATGTTCAGTAAAGTACCTTGAGTCTAGATGTGGACTAACGGCCCATATTAGCATTGTAGGCCGCCGCCCCTCTCAACTACGTCACGGCAGCTCTGGAAACCACTCGCAGAGCTGCCTGCTTCGCCCGGCCGAAATCTTGCGCAGGCGAAATCTCGCGAGATTTCGGACGGGCAAAGCAGGCAGCTCTGCGAGTGGTTTCCAGAGCTGCCGTGACGTAGTTGAGGGGGGTGGCGGCCTACAATGCTAATATGGGCCGTTAGTCCGTCCCTAAATAGGCGCGTTTTGGAGCATGAAGAAGGCGTGCTGGGCACAGGAGGGGGGCGTTACTGGGCTCCCTAACGCCCCTCTGGGCTCCTTCAGAGGAAATTTACATATGAGAAAAAGTCAAATAAAATGAAAACGGAATCTGAAAAAAAAGATTGGAGACCACATCTAGACTCAAGGTACTTTACTGAACATGGCTATAGTTTTAGTTTAAAACACTAAAATCATGTGACAGATTTCCTTTAAACCATAAAGGGGTGACACACAGTGAACCCACCACTCCCAAGATCTCCCTGAATTTTTTCCATGCCCTAATTACTGTTCTCACAATAGGTAAAGACCCCATCCAATTCCTATCCATCTGAGATGACTCTAGCAATGCACATATATTTGGCATAGGTCACTCAATCTTTTCCACCAGAAAACTCAAAAAATCAAACTCTTCAGATTTCATTAGTCGTGCAATAATAGATGCCAGAAAATATGTCTTTAGGAACAGATTAGGAACCTCCAATCCTCCTCTATCAAATGGAAGAGTCAAATAGCATAGTTTCCTTCTCACTCTTCCTCCAGCCCATATTAATTTGTTAAACATATTTTCTATAGTTTTAAATACCGCATTTTCCAAGTTCACAGGAGAATTGAAAATAATATACATTAATTGTGGCAGAATTACCATCTTTATCAAGCCTATCTTATCCGCTTTATTTAACTGTAATTTATTCCAGATACCAACCTTAGTTTAATCCTTCTCAATAATGGCTGTAGATTAAGATCAACAAACCTTCTATAATGCGAAGAGACAACTATCCCCAAATACCTAAAGCTCGCCTGAGGGTCTAATACTTGCAATTTTGAGTTCGCTATCAACACACTCGAGTCTAATGGTAACAATATAGATTTATTCCAATTAACTCCTATACTGGAACAACTCCCATATTCCTCAATGACCCTCATCACATACTCTATAACATCACTAGTTTGTCCTAAAAAGACCAAAACGTCATCCGCGTACAATGAGATTTTGTGCTATCTCCCCCTTATTCCAAAGCCCACCACAGATGGATCTCCACGAATCCTGATTGCTAATGGTTCAATAACCAAAGCAAAGAGCAAGGGGGAGAGAGGACATCCCTGTCTCACTCCTCTTCCTATGTTAAAATAAGAAGATACTAACCTATTTACCATCATCTTCGCTCTGGGATGTCTGTAAAGAGTTCTAACTAGAGATGAGCAAGCACTAAAATGCTCGGGTGCTCGTTATTCGAGTCAAATTTTTCCCGATGCTCGGGTGCTCGTTTCGAATAACGAACCCCATTGAAGTCAATGGGAGACTCGAGCATTTTTGCAGGGACCCAAGGCTCTGCCTAGGGAAGGCTGGGTGAAAAACTGGAAACCTCAGAAAATGATGGAAACACCACGGAAATGGACAGGAAACAGCAGGGGCAGCATGCATGGATGCCTCTGAGGCTGCCTAATCCCACCATTACCCCAAATTCTCAGGCAACAGCCTGGTGGTTACCCTCATGGCAATTGTGCTCACCCAGACCAAGAAAGGCGAGGCAAATACCCATCACATGTTAGGGAAGCACCCAACTAGGTGCAACGAAGGTCCATCACCGCCTGCAGGTGACAGCACTGCTCATGCTGGCACTGCTGTGCTATCCCCCTCCCCACGACGCAGGCATAAGCCTGACACATCATGGTGACAGCGTAGTGACACCAACAAGTGACCAAGTTAGATTGAGGTAGCAGTCAAATGTCTGTAGGTGAGCCTCCAAAAAATTTGTTTTGGAGTGTCCGAAGTTGACCCTCCTAAAAAATTGTTTAGGAGTGTCTGTAGTTGACCCTTCTGTAAAATATTTTTTTGTTTTCCCTGTTATTAGTTAATGTACAACCCATGGCTGGCATGGTGGGAATATATAGGTTTTGCGTCACAGACGGTCCACTGCACCGTTACATTTTCTTCATCATTGCCAATTACTTTTTCACTAACTGTTGTCTGGCAATGATAAAGGGAAAGGTGAATCCACTGTGGAAGAAAAGTGTCATCCTCCTACAATTCTACACTTGCTCTCAATTGAAAAGGGGATGCTCTCGCCGTGGCCTTCCTCATAGTGGCCGCTTCTGCGGACGACAGAGGTGGTGTACCTACTGACAGCCTGACCGAACACGATGGCAGACGGGGAGACACTCCCTCATGTAAAATTGTTTAGGAGTGTCTGTAGTTGACCCTTCTGTAAAATATTTTATTTGTTTTCCCTGTTATTAGTTAATGTACAACCCATGGTTGGCATGGTGGGAATATATAGGGAAGCACCCAACTAGGTGCAACGAAGGTCCATCACCCATGCCCATGCTGGCACTGCTCTCCTATCCCCAGCCACACGATGCAGGCATAAGCCTGACACAGCATGGCGGTGACACCAACAAGTGACCAAGTTACATGAGGTAGCAGGTGAGCCACCCAAAAATTTAGCCAGACGCATCATGGCGGTGACAACAGAGTGACCGAGTTAGACTGAGTTAGCAGGAGGTGAAGCATCCTCCAAGTGGGCAGTACATGAGCGGCCCCAGGGTCAGACTCGGTCAGAGTATGTGAAATGTTCAGGGTGGCCGAACGCCGGGCTCGACAGCGGACCCGTTTCGGGTTATCGATTGTTGAAATGTTGGCTGACATCAAGTTTAGTATCTGTTCTTATCAGTTGCTGTGGCTGTTGGTGGTAAAGTGGTGAGCATAGCTGCTTCCCAAGCAGTTGACCCGGGTTCGATTCCCGTCTATCGCAGGAGGCAATTAAAAGAAGAACCAAAAAAAAAATCAGTACAATATCTAATACGTCCCTTACCCGGGTAAATTGTTTGGAGAGAGGGCCTGTAGGTGGGGGGCAGGCTGGGGGGAAGGAGGTTGAGCTGGAAGAGCCAGAGGAGTGCCCCCTGGGCTAGCGTGTGTGGTGGTGACAACAGCCAGATGGAGTTCGAATGATGACGCAGGACCCCAACTTAAAAATTTAGCATCAACCGGTACCCATTGTAAATTATGAGCTCGATCAAGTGTGGTATGTGTTCTATGTATTCTTCTCAGTTTAATACCGTATATGGCAGCTATCCGGAAAAATAGTTTGGAGAGAGAGAAAGATAGGAAAAAGACGTAAATTGTTTGGAGAGAGGGCCTGTAGGAGGACCTCTGGAAAAATTGTTTGGAGAGAGGGCCTGTAGGTGGACCTCAGGAAAAATTGTTTGGAGGGAGGGCCTGTAGGTGGACCTCCAGAAAAATTATTTAGAGAGACGGTCTGTAGGTTGACCTCCAGAAAAATTGTTTGAAGAGAGGGCCTGTAGGGGGCCCTCCTGAAAAATTGTGGTAAAAGAGTGCCAGTTGGACCTCTAAAAAATGGCGTTTTTTTGGTCAGCGTTAGGCAAAGACGACATGGAGGAGGAGTAGGAGGAGTAGAGAAGAGGAATCGGATACATAAGTAATGTTAATCTTTAGCTGCTTTCCCCCGGAGGAGATTTGAATTCCGGTGAAATCCAGGCTTTGTTCATTTTAATAAGCGTCAGCCTGTCAGCGCTGTCAGTTGACAGGCGTGTACGCTTATCGGTGATGACGCCACCAGCTGCACTGAATACCCACTCTGACAGCACGCTAGCGGCAGGGCAGGCCAGCACCTCCAAGGCGTACAGCGCCAGTTCAGGCCACGTGTCCAGCTTTGAAACCCAGTAGTTGTATGGAGCAGAGTGATCGCTACGGACGTTGGTATGGTCAGCTAGGTACTCCCTCACCATCTTTCTGTACAGCTCCCCCCTACTCTGCCTAGACTGGGGACAGGTGACAGTGTCTTGCTGGGGTGACATAAAACTGGCAAAGGCCTTGGAGAGCGTTCCCCTGCCAGTGCTGGACAAGCTGCCTGCTCGCCTCCTCTCCCCCGCTACTTGGCCCACAGAACCATGCCCTCTGCCGCTAGTGGCGTCAGATGGGAAGGATTGTTTCAGCTTGTGCACCAGGGCCTGTTGATATCTATTCACTCTCATACTCCTTTCCTCTGCAGGGATGAGAGTGGAAAGGTTCTGCTTGTACCGTGGGTCCAGGAGAGTGAACACCCAGTAATCGGTGTTTGAAAAAATGCTTCTAACACGAGGGTCACGGGATAGGCAGCCTAACATGAAGTCTGCCATGTGCGCCAGAGTCCCAACACGCAAGAATTCCCTCTCCTCACTGGCCTGACTCTCCATTTCCTCCTCCTCCTCCTCTTCAGCCCATACACGCTCAAGAGTTAAGAAGGACTGAGCACTGGTACCCTCTTCTGTCTCGCAGACATTCTCCTCCTCTTCCTCCTCATCCTCATCCCCCTCCTCCGATACGCGCTGAGAAACAGACCGGAGGGTGCTCTGGCTATCAAGCGACGTATCTTCCTCCACCGTCTCTTGTGACAAGCGCAAAGCATCCGACTTCATGCTGAGCAGTGAGTTTTTCAACAGGCAAAGCAGCGGGATGGTGAGGCTGATAATGGCGGCATCGCCGCTGACCATCTGTGTTGACTCCTCAAAGTTGCTCAACACCTGGCAGATATCAGACATCCACGTCCACTCCTCATTGTAGACTTGAGGAATCTGACTGACCTGACTACCAGTTCTGGTGGAAGTTGACATCTGGCAGTCTACAATCGCTCTGCGCTGCTGGTAAACTCTGGATAACATGTTTAATGTCGAATTCCATCTCGTGGGCACGTCGCACAACAGTCGGTGAGCGGGCAGTTGTAGGCGGCGCTGCGCTGCCCTGAGAATGGCAGCATCTGTGGTCGACTTGCGGAAATGCGCACAGATGCGGCGCACCTTGGTGAGCAAATCAGACAGATTGGGGTATGTCTTGAGGAACCGCTGAACTATTAGATTGAACACGTGGGCCAGGCATGGCACATGTGTCAGTCTGCCGAGTTGCAGAGCCGCCACCAGGTTACGCCCGTTGTCACACACAACCATGCCTGGCTTGAGGTTCAGCGGTGCCAGCCACACATCGGTCTGCGCCGTGATGCCCTGTAACAGCTCTTGGGCGGTGTGCCTTTTGTCACCTAAGCTCAGCAGTTTGAGCACCGCCTGCTGGCGCTTACCCACGGCACTGCTGCTGCGCCTAGAGCTACCGACTGAAGGCGCCGTGCCCACGGATGGTAATTCGGTGGAGGAGGAGGGGTCGGAGGAGGAGGCATAGTACGTCTGAGAGACCGTGACCGAGGTAGGCCCCGCAATCCTCGGTGTGGGCAGTACATGAGCGGCCCCAGGGTCAGTCTCGGTCCCAGCCTCCACCAAGTTAACCCAATGTGCCGTCAGTGAGATATAGTGTCCCTGCCCGGCAGCACTTGTCCACGTGTCCGTGGTTAGGTGGACCTTCTCAGAAACAGCGTTGGTCAGGGCACGGATGATGTTCTCTGACACGTGCTGGTGTAGGGCTGGGACGGCACATCGGGAAAAATAGTGGTGGCTGGGGACCGAATACCGAGGGGCAGCCACCGCCATGAGATTGCGAAAGGCCTCGGTCTCTACCAGCCTATAGGGCAGCATCTCCAGGCTCAGCAATTTGGAGATGTGGACGTTGAGGGCTTGGGCATGTGGGTGGGTGGAACTGTATTTCCTCTTGCGCTCCAGCGTCTGCTGTAAAGACAGCTGAACGCTGCGCTGGGACACATTGGTGGACACTGTGGAGGATCGTGGAGGCGAAGGTGTGGTTTTCCGGCGGGAGGCGCTCGTGCCGGGGTCCTGGGCAGGGGGTTGACTAGCAGAGGCAGCGAGTGACACAGGGGAAGGAGCAGTGGTGTGACCCGCAGGAGGTGGTGAACGGCCTTGGTTCCATTGAGTGGGGTGTTTAGCACTCATATGCCTGCGCATGCTGGTGGTGGTTAGGCTAGTAGTGGTGGCACCCCTGCTGATCCTGGTGTGGCACAGGTTGCACACCACAGTCCGTCGGTCATCCTCACTTTCTTTAAAGAACCTCCAGACTTGCGAACATCTAGGCCTCGCCACGGGAGCTTCACTACGTGAAACAGTTGCTGCTGATGCACCAGCTCTGGCCCTGCTTCTCCATCTGGCCACACCACTGCCTCTTCCAACCTGTTCTGGTGCAGCACTCGCCTCCGCCTCAGAAGCACTGTCTTCACTCGGCTTATCAACCCAGCTTGGGTCAGTCACCTCGTCATCCTCCGATTCCTCAGTCTGCTCCCCCCTCGGACTTCCTGCCCTGACAACAACTTCACCACTGTCTGACAACCGTGTCTCCTCATCGTCCGACACCTCTTTACAAACTTCTTCCACTAAGTCAACATTGTCATCATCATCACCCACAGACTGCGACAGTTGGAAAACTTGGGCATCGGGAACGAGGTCAGCAGCAACCTGAGAAGTGGTTTGTGACTCTGGGAAGGGTCCAGAAAACAGTTCCTGAGAGTATGCCGGATCGCATTCCAAATTTTCCTGGGAGGGGGCAGACTGGGGGGAAGGAGGTTGAGGTGGAGGAGCCAGAGGAGTGCTCCCTTGGGTAACGTGGGTGGACTGCGTGGAAGACTGACTGGTGGACAAATTACTTGAAGCATTGTTCGCAATCCACGACATCAGCTGTTCGCACTGTTGTGGTTTCAACAGTCCTCTACCACGTGTCCCTGTAAGTTGAGACATGAAGCTAGGGAGTGTAGCTCTGCGGCGTTCCCCTGCTCCCTCATCAGCAGGTGCTGTCTCACCCTGCCCAGGACCACGGCCTCTGCCCCCTGCAGTAATTGAATGCCCACGCCCTCGTCCTCGACCCTTAGCCCTGGGGTTCAACATTTTCTGTATATAAGTGTATTATATAAAAAAAATAAAATAAATGGGCCTGCTGTACTGAAACCCACAAACTTGTTCAATCTAAACAAATGAATATATAGGTGGATAAGTTAGATCAAAATTACGTATGTTATTACGTACCGTGCAGTATGGAGCAATTACACAGAAACTATTAGATTAGGCAGACTTGGTCTGCTTAGTTGCAACCCAGACAAATGTCGCACAGAGATTTTTGTAATCTAGCTGTATCAGTGAGAGCAAAAGACCTTTTTTAATTAAGTGACGTACAGAATGTGTCACCTGGACAGAAAATACGGATTGTAGTGAGTGGACAGCTGAACTGTGACACACAGAATGGTTCCACGCAGCTGTGTGAAATGGATTTGTATCACTGAGATAAAACAACAAAAAAACTATTTTTTTATATCTTTTTTTTATATTTTTTTTTTAGTTTTGTTTTTTTTTAACGTGACGTGCAGAAACTATCAGAGACCTAACTCAGCCCCTGCTGACGGTGGCTATTTTGACTGCAACCCAGACACATGTTGCATAGAGATTTTTGTGATCTAGCTGTATGAGTGAGAGCAAAAGACCTGGTTTAATTAAGTGACGTACAGAATGTGTCAACAGGACAGAAAATACGGATTGTAGTGAGTGGACAGCGGAACTGTGACACAAAGAATGGTTCCACGCAGCTGTGTGAAATGGATTTGTATCACTGAGATAAAACAAGAAAAAAACTATTTTTTTATATCTTTTTTTTTTATATATTTTTTTTTTTAGTTTTTTTTTTTTTTTTAAACGTGACGTGCAGAAACTATCAGAGAGCTAACTCAGCCCTGGCTGAAAGTGGCTATTTTGACTGCAACCCAGGCAAATGTCGCACAGAGATTTTTGTAATCTAGCTGTATACGCGAGAGCAAAAGACCTGGTTTAATTAAGTGACGTACAGAATGTGTCACCTGGACAGAAAATACGGATTGTAGTGAGTGGACAGCTGAACTGTGACACACAGAATGGTTCCACACAGCTGTCTGAAATGGATTTGTATCACTGAGCTAAAACAACAAAAAACTATTTTTTTATATATATATTTTTTTTATATATATATTTTTTTTTTAACGTGACGTGCAGAAACTATCAGAGCCCTAACTCAGCCCCGGCTGATGGTGGCTATTTTGACTGCAACCCAGACAAATGTCGCACAGAGATTTTTGTGATCTAGCTGTATACGTGAGAGCAAAAGACCTGGTTTAATTAAGTGACGTACAGAATGTGTCAACTGGACAGAAAATACGGATTGTAGTGAGTGGATAGCTGAACTGTGACACAAAGAATGGTTCCACGCAGCTGTGTGAAATGGATTTGTATCACTGAGATAAAACAACAAAAAAAATATTTTTTTTATATCTTTTTTTTTTTAGTTTTCTTTTTTTTTGAACGTGACGTGCAGAAACTATCAGAGACCTAACTCAGCCCCGGCTGACGGTGGCTATTTTGACTGCAACCCAGACAAATGTCGCACAGAGATTTTTGTGATCTAGCTGTATGAGTGAGAGCAAAAGACCTGGTTTAATTAAGTGACGTACAGAATGTGTCACCTGGACAGAAAATACGGATTGTAGTGAGTGGATAGCTGAACTGTGACACACAGAATGGTTCCACGCAGCTGTGTGAAATGGATTTGTATCACTGAGATAAAACAACAAAAAAATATTTTTTTTATATCTTTTTTTTTTTAGTTTTTTTTTTTTTGAACGTGACGTGCAGAAACTATCAGAAAGCTAACTCAGCCCCGGCTGATGGTGGCTATTTTGACTGCAACCCAGACAAATGTCGCACAGAGATTTTTGTGATCTAGCTGTATACGTGAGAGCAAAAGACCTGGTTTAATTAAGTGACGTACAGAATGTGTCAACTGGACAGAAAATACGGATTGTAGTGAGTGGACAGCTGAACTGTGACACACAGAATGGTTCCACGCAGCTGTGTGAAATGGATTTGTATCACTGAGATAAAACAACAAAAAAACTATTTTTTTATATCTTTTTTTTTTTTTAGTTTTTTTTTTTTTGAACGTGACGTGCAGAAACTATCAGAGACCTAACTCAGCCCCGGCTGACGGTGGCTATTTTGACTGCAACCCAGACAAATGTCGCACAGAGATTTTTGTGATCTAGCTGTATGAGTGAGAGCAAAAGACCTGGTTTAATTAAGTGACGTACAGAATGTGTCACCTGGACAGAAAATACTGATTGTAGTGAGTGGACAGCTGAACTGTGACACACAGAATGGTTCCACGCAGCTGTGTGAAATGGATTTGTATCACTGAGCTAAAACAACAAAAAAACTATTTTTTTTATATCTTTTTTTTTTATATTTTTTTTTTTAGTTTTGTTTTTTTTTTAAAGTGACGTGCAGAAACTATCAGAGACCTAACTCAGCCCCGGCTGACAGTGGCTATTTTGACCGCAACCCAGACAAATGTCGCACAGAGATTTTTGTGATCTAGCTGTATGAGTGAGAGCAAAAGACCTGGTTTAATTAAGTGACGTACAGAATGTGTCACCTGGACAGAAAATACGGATTGTATTGAGTGGACAGCTGAACTGTGACACACAGAATGGTTCCACACTGCTGTATGAAATGGATTTGTATCACTGAGATAGAACAATAAAAAAAAAAGGGTTATATATGGCGATAGCTGCACTACTAGTGCCAGCCAGCCAGCCAAGCCAGGAGACAAAAAAATTTTTCTTGTAGCCCTTAGAAGGGCTGTTGGGTTCTTGTGAGATCACTCCTGCCTAACAAAGAACTAAATGCAGGCCCTAACACTCTCCCTGAAACGCAGCAGCTCTATCCCTAACGACATCCAGACAGCATCTGAGCCGAGCACCGCGGGCAGTCACTAGTATATTCCAGGGTCACCTGATCAGGCCAGCCAACCCCTGCTATCGACATGTAAGGGCCCCACGTGATGCTGGGTGTACCGCAGAGTCTCCTGGCTTGTGATTGGCTGAGTTTATAGGCTCCAAAAATGCACAATGCGGAAGTTGCCATTTCCTCGAGCATGGCGAGATACTCGTCCGAGCAGCGAGCACTTACGAGTATCGTAATACTCGAACGAGCACCAAGCTCGGGCGAGTATGCTCGCTCATCTCTAATAGGGATGTTATTATCCACAAAATGAGAACATTGAAAACAGTGGATCTTGGCGGATCAAACGTGGTTATATTTCCAGACTATTCGAGGATACCTCAGAAGGCGAGAGAGAAGTTTATGGGAATAAAGAAAAGACTTCGCCAAGCAGAGATTAATTACTCCTTACAATACCCAGCAAGGATAAGACATTATTCTCCTCTCCTCAGGAAGCTAATAGTTGATTGGAATCTCTGGGTATATAAGGTTGCTAGGTTGAGAATGATTGTAGCAACTAATGTAAACAACTGATTACACAGAAGGCTAATCTTACATTTTTATAATCTTATATTCAGAGACACGGAAATAATTTAATTTGAAATGTGTTGATTTTATCTTGATCCCCAGTGGGCGAAGTTCTTGTAAGGTATTAGGGTGGAAATACCAGGAAACATACAAACAAACAAAAAAAAGATATTTATTTATTTATTATTATTATTATTATTTGTTTATAATATATGAATATATGAACCTGGAATATCAGAGGTTTTGGGGATAGGGTGAAAAAATGTGCTGTCTTTAGAACAATTGGCAAATATTTCCCAGCTGTTATATGTCTTTTAGAGACACATCTTACGAAAGAGAAACTAGGGATATTTAATAGAAGATGGATATCACATCAATATCATTCAATGTATAGTAATTATTCAAGGGGTGTTAGTTTGCTTATTCATAATAAAATATCCTGTACAATTAATTCTGTGAAAATAGATAAAGAAGGCCGGTTTATATTTTATGGGATCCTGCAGGGAGCAAAATGCGTTCTGGCATGTGTATATATACCTCCTCCCTTTTCGTCTGACGTCTTGTATTTACTTCAGGATTTCATGCTGGATAAGGGGGATACTCCGTTATATCCATTGGGAGATTTTAATACTGTAATGGATGACAGTTTAGATAGATTGAGGGAACATGAGAAACATCTTAATGTTAAAGGTCCTCTAAAAAAGATTGTAGAGGAATTTGGATGGTGGGATATATGGAGGGCTCATAATCCAATAAACGAAGTATACACATGTTATAATAGGTTATAATGTTCTATCCATGATAGATATGGCCTTTGGTAATCAGGAAACCTTGAAAGGAGGAGTGGCTGTATCATATGGGCCGAGATGCCTCTCTGACCATGTACCAGTCTTACTGAAGGTGACATTAAAGATCTACAGTGGTCCCTCAAGTTACAATATTAATTGGTTCCAGGATGACCACTGTATGTTGAAACCATTGTAAGTTGAGTAATCAGTTCCAAAGTCCCAAAATGTCATCCAAGATAAGAGAAAATGAAGATTTAAGAAAAATAAGCAGATAACTAAGACCAATAAAACAAGTCCTTAGGCTACTTTCACTAGCATTTTATAATTCCGTTATTGAGTTCCGTCATAGGGGCTCAATACTGCAATAAAACGCTTCAGTTTTGTCCCTATTCATTGTCAATGGGGACAAAACTGAACTGAAGACAATGGAATGCTCCTAAAAGCATTCCGTTCCGTCTTCAGACCGGAGAGCAAACCACAGCATGCTGCAGTTTGCTCTCCGGTCCAGGCATCCGCACCAAGACGGATCCGTCATGACCCCCAATGAAAGTCAATGGGGACGGATCCGTTTGGTGTGACACAATGGTGAACGGATCCGTCCTCCATTGACTTTCAATGGAGTTCATGACGGATCCGTCACCTGCACACATACATACATACACACATACAGACATACACATAAACATACACAGACATATACACATACAAATACACATACATACTTACATGCTCCCGGCAGGTCTCCACAGTGCAGGAGGAGCAGGACGGCGCACACATAGGATGATTCCACCCGGCGCCCAGCAGAGGGCACTGTGGGGAATCATCCTATGTGCGAGCCCTCCTGCTCCTCCTGCGCTGTGGAGACCTGCCGGGAGCATGTAAGTATGTATGTGTATTTGTATGTGTATATGTCTGTGTGAGTGTGTCTGTGTGTATGTACTGTGTGACATACATGCCCCAAACATGTCCCTACGGCAGCACGGATCCGGCGGCACCCTTCACCTGCCGGATCCGTGCTGCCGCTAGTGTGAAAGAGGCCTTACATATAACAGTCAGGAATAGCTACTAACTAGCAACTAATACAGTTATTTTACCAGAGAAGTGTCCTTGATTGGTTGGATCTGAGACTTAGGCATTGCTTGTTGAGTTTAGTTTCAACTTACGATGGGTCAGAAAAGACCATTGTATGTTGAAAATATTGTATCCTGAGGCCATTGTATCTTAAGGGATCACTGTATATACCCATCTCTTTCATGGTAACCCTTTAACAAAGCTGAGAAACGAAAATTGGCTTGGCTGGCTGAGAGGCCTTGGTTGGGGTTCTATTTCTCCTTATGGAGGGCCCCAAGTATGCATAAGGAGCATCATAAGCCAGTTAATGTTCATCTGGGTTTCTGAAGAAAATATGGTTTTCAGAATAGATGCCATAGATATGAAGCAACTGTTTTACTTTTTCTAACATAGAAGTCAGGTAAAGTGGGTAAGGTGGAGCAAAATGTTTTGTTTTTTTTATTAAAAGAAAATTCTACAATTGGAAAAAACAAACTAAAATTTGTCAGAATTGTTATTGGAAAGGATTGCAACTAAAATTTGGTATGGGGCCCTATGATACCTGTGTATGCCCCAGACTAGAGAGTGCTTAACAAATCTCTGGCTCTCAGAGTTGACTTGCCAGCCTTTTGAGTGTTTGGTAAAGCTCTTCCTCTTTTAGGCTAGATCACTTGACTACCCAAAAGAGCTGTCAAGCATGGTTTCTGTCTAAACTCCAGATGAATACCTCTACTCTTAGCTTACATTTCCTCTCTTCCACCCCTTCTATGCACAGAATGTCACCTCAGACTAGTACCAGCAGCTTGTAATGTTAAAAGAACAATGTGGCAATCCAACATTGCTTGGGGCAGTCTTGCCCTCAATAGTTACTAGAGGTTACAACAAACTATAATTCCCAACAAAACTCATAATAGCTAACCCGCGTTATTGCAACCATGATGTTAATTGAGCATTACAAATGAACGACAAGTTGCTAACGTAGCTTATGAATCAAGCCAGGGATAAAAAATAGACTAGGTATATGTGTTACGAAAATGTGAAAAAGTTGAAAATGTTCAATCTAGAAATGTAGTTCAACAAACAAAATGATCAAGTAGGGGGTAAACAAGCCTCATCTTTTAAGCCTGTTCTTGCTGAATTGTGACAGCTGCTAAGAGCAAAGAAGCTTAGGTTTGCACTCTGAATTTATGCTGTCCTATTAAATAAACCTTTTTATTACTTTGTCTTTTTTCTTTTTACCATTTTCTGCCGGTCAGAGACAAGTGCATCTCACCTAACCTAAGGGCTTTCCTACTCCCTGGACCAGATCTCTGCCCAGAGCAGGTCACTCAGAAACACTAAAGATGCCTGCAAACGTAAAAGTTTACTAACCTCTAACACAAGACCTGCTTTAAACATTACATCTGTCATGCTTTGACTGTGCGAGTTACAGTTTACATTGCTTTCAATTCCCACAAGCTTCAAACATGTGGATTAACATCTTCTCACAGACCTTTATGTACACAGTGGATCGTCCTTATTTGCACTAGGCGTTTCGTTACCCTCAGTGACTGATGAGACTGTGCCACTAAATATTTCCTAAAACGGTTTGTTGGCAAAATGGAGTATGCAGAGCTTTTTAAAAGTGCTGGGAGCAGCCAGAGAGGTTTTCTATGATTCTCTGCCCCTATGTTCCTGTCCCCCACTGCTCAGAGCTAAAATAAAGCCTGCATGCCCCAGGAAAGACGTAGCCATGGAAACTAAAACCTTCTGTCATCTCTCTGGGATTTTCTTCTCGTTTTCCTCCTCTTTTTTAATTATTTACAAGATTTCGCTGAAAGGTATAAGGATGGGAGGAAAGGCGATGAAAGAAAGAGAAATATTTATGGAGGGTAAAGAGGGATAAGCAGACCAGAAAAAGAATGATACAAATAGGGATGGCGTAAAAGAGACATAAGATGCTGTCAGAATGAATTATCTGACATAAAAGGCGATACAACTGTGACATGAGCATGCATCTGTACTAATAGGGGTTGCCCCAACAGGAGAACTCCTGCCTATCATAAAGGGAAAATCCCTGGCATTCCCTCCATTAGCCATTATAAGGAGTGGATTTCCCTTGGCTCAGTGCAACCATGCATTACACCACACAACTGTACATGTTCAAAGGGTGCCATATCATTCTACAGTTTATAGTTAAAAATTTGAGGGACTGTGACTAATTTTCAGAAGCCCTGCCCCTAAGTGTGTAGTCCTATGTTCGTTTGGGGTATTTCTGAGGTGAGCTTAAGGGCTAATTCACACAATTGTATTTATGTCTCTGCATCTGTTCCAGATGTGGACCCATTCATTTAAATGGAGCAGCAAAAAAAGATAGAACATGTTCTCTTCTTGTCTGTAAGTGCTGTAGACTGCTGAGGACAGTGATTGGTTACAGCAGTCATTTACAGTGTGCAGGCATATCACTGCTGCTGTGGAATGACCAAACAAGTGCAGCAGAGAACAGTGCTGGAGAAACAATTGAGTATATCCTGTTTTTTTATTATTATTATTTTAAGCCATTATATGGGTTGTCCGAGATTTTTAATTATCACAAACAACCCTTTAACACTTTTATTTCTGCCTTGAATTAAAGAAATAACTTCTCTGATTTTCTGAAGCCTTTACAGTGTTGAATATAGGTCAGAGCAGATCTTCTAACAGAGGATATAGCTAAGACTATAAATCTTGATTAACCGAGAGGACACTGGAAGAAATGGTTCTTGATTTACTTATATTAGCATATGAAGGTAACCTGGGTAGAAAATCTGGCATAGTTCTAAGAAGAGTTTAGTCTCCTGGGTCTCCTAATTATGGTTCTCTGCAATAAAGGGCTTGTAACACGTATTCTTTTAGCTGTAGAGATTGCCACCAGTAACCAGCCTTCTAAACTTTAGTTCCATAAAAGCAGAGGTTAATGGAAAGTAGGATTTACAGTATGTTCCTTACCTTCTTGAAAAGTCTTCTAATAAGTGGATGATGGGAAAACTGTCCTTTTATATGTGAACAAATGAGTTAGCACATATAAACACTTTCTTCAAACCAACTTAGAGTGACTACAGAAGAGTTGACAGAATGGGACAAGTACAGTAAAGTTGTCAGCACACTTGGGTTGAAAATTTTTTCATGTACTAGAGTATGTTTTTCTGTGTGTGTCATGGTGTTCCTACCTGGATACTGTTGTTTCCCAGGGCTTGGCTCCAAAGCAATATGGGGAGAATAATGGTGGAGGTGGAGAATAAGTCGAGTCCAGACAGCTTTACTTGAATAGACTTGCATCCAGAGAATATTCAGGCTTTCTCTTGGTTGCAACAGTTATTGGCATAAACTGGCAGGCAAACTTTAATATTATGCTTTCTCTTTCTGCTGTGCTAAACTTGGTTTTAGTCTGGCAGCTGGACTTAAGGACTACTTTGGTATCTCTGTTGTGAGGTGCGCTTGGCTGTTGACCCCCTCATGGTACTCTGTAGGTAAATCTGCAAGGAGCCAGGGTGCTCTATGTGCTGCTTCCCTCTAGAGAGCCTTCCTGCTGCAGCGGGGGGGCCTCCCCTAGCTGCTACATCATGGCACGTCTGCATCTCACGCTGCCCTGGCTTAGACTGACAAGACACTTCCTGCTGCCCCTTCTCTGATAGTAAGTAGGACTAGCCCACTTCTGCCCAAAAGGGGGAGAATTGAATGGTAAGTTCCAGTCTATCTAAAGATATCTCTGCCACATATCCGCTGCAACCTGCTGGTGAACCAGGCACGTTACATGAATATAACAGTTTCATAACAACATTAGGAATGCACAATGTGGGAGGACCTGGAACAAATACATAGATGACATTATTGGTAGCAATCAATGAAGAAATGGTAATACCACTTTGGGGTATTACTATAAGATCAAAATAACATCTTCAGGAAAGCTTTTCTATAAAAAAAAATAAATTTAATTGCCTCACTCAGGGTGCTCAGTTGAAGTCTGTCTGGATCTGGGTGCTCTTCTGGGATGACAGATCCTTTCACTTGTGAAGCTTTTCATTGTCCCCTCTGCAAGTGTTAATGTGATTGTATTTTATACACTGTATGTCTCATAGACTGTATATGGGAGAGCAGTAGGTCCTTCACTACTGTTTCTAGGCAGGACTGGCATCCTCTTTAGAAGGAAGTCAGTCAATGTTAGCTGTGGATGTGTAAGCAGCTAAGGAGCAGAGCTTTGTAAAGTGACAGCAAACATGTGTGCCTGTCCTCCAGGGAAAGAGTTACTGGATTCTGCAGAGAGTGTAACAGTTCTACAAGTGAGAGTGCAAAGTATTCTGTTATAAAACATAAATGCCTCTGCAGCGAGCACACGAGTCGCTGGAGGTGGGGATGGAAGTAGTAGTGACTCAAGCTGTCACAGTCAATCACAATGGCTCTCCCCACACCATTGCTCCCTCAGACCATGCAGTGAAAGGATGATTCTGGGGCTCCTATCTTCTCGGGTGTGTAGAGTGCAATGGCCAGCGTATGTGTAGGAGTCAGAAAACCAGGTCAGAAGTAGAAAAATAAACTTCTCTCTTTACTGTAGTGCAAATATGGGAGATGTAGTACATCCAACTATAGCAGTCATAGTTTTACCAGTGCAGTTTTCTCCCAGATATCAGTGTATAGACTTCGGCAGGGATAGGAGTTATGGCCCTCTTTCATCTCTATGTTGCTGAAGTCTCCCTCAATAGAATCTATGGCTGGCAACAATACTCTGGCGATAATGACAGTAATGTCCACTGCAGGATACAGGGCTTCAAAGGCACTTCTGGCCAGGATATGTCCAGGTGTAAAGGATGTCTTAACAGTGCGCCTCACTTGCAGTAGGATCTGAATTGCTCTAGTCACAGATTACCATGATAGGGCATGCAGATTCCAAGTTCGCCAATTCTCTCTTCTACATTTTTCTCTCCTTCTCTTTCTCTCTTTCTGTTGATCTTGCAGGGATCTGTCCCCTGCTTCTCAGAGCTAAAATAAAACCTGCATGCCCCAGGAAAGACATAGCCATGGAAAATAAAAAATTCTGCTCTGGGGTGCTGCATCTATACCCTGGCTACAGAATGCCTTGCATGTGGTGGGATTTAATAAGCTTCAGCTTCCCCATCACATGAAAAGAACAGCCTTATCACTTGTTTGGAGACTGTGCTATATTCAGGAGATACCAATATAGTGAGAGTGAGAAGAAAAGGTTCACCTCTTAGTCATGCTGGGAAAGATTGACCAGATTATAAGAAATATAATTAACCCATTGCCTCCCATACATAGCCTTGGGAAATTCCACATGGTAACTGTAAAGACTGTGCTTGATATATTCAGTGCTTGTGTGAACCATCTGCAAAACTGCCTCAGTAAAATAAACACCTGTTGCACTAAAATCCTGCCTTCTTATTGTACCATACTGCCGGCTGGATCACCAACATGTCTGCCTTCTGCCTTGCACCCACCAAACCACTTATACAATCAGGCAGAGGATCACTATAATACAAAACAATGTCCACTTGTAGCGCTCACCAGGACTTAAAGGGAACCTGTCTGTCACGGGGGAGACAAGGGAAGGTGTGCCCTGTACTTGAAACCCCCCTTCTTTCCCTACCTACTTGCCTCAAACGGCCCTAGGCGGCCGCGGACAACCACGAAGACGTTCCCTATACTGGGTAAGTGCAGAGGGAGGGAAAGGGAACACAGGGAGAGACAAAACACAGACGGAACAAACACAATGATAGAGTAGTCAGCAAGCCGGGTCAAACACAGGAGATAGCGTAAATACCAGGGGTCAAGAGAAGAGAGGTCCAAGTCCAAGTCCAAAGTCAGAGTCCAAATAGCAAATCCAAAACACAAGGTCGCACAAGCACTGATCAAAAGTATAAACTAATCACAGGCATCTGAGTGAGGCAGTTGCCATCTTTAAATAGCCCACCCAGGATCATGTGATGTGGCCAGCATCACATGACCTGAGGCGGAGCAAGCTGTCCAAACAATATGCAAAGTAGCCATGTGGTGTGATCAGCACCACATGGCTAAACCCAAACAGAGGATTAACTCATGAAGTGCTGGCTGACAAGACCAGCACTTCAATTCCCTATTGCTCGTCTCTAGGGGGGCGGAGAGGTCCGGCGATGTCGTGCAGAGGGAGCGCGACGCCGACCTCGCGTGACAGTACCCCCCCCTTCACGAGGGGCCACCGGACCCTTACCAGCGGGAGCAGGCTTATCGGGATGCTGCAGATGGAACTTTTGGATGAGCGAGTCTGCATGCATCCTGGTCAACGGTACCCAAGACCTGTCCTCAGGACCGAACCCCTTCCAATGTACGAGGTACTGGAAGGAATTCCGGACCCTTCTCACATCCACAATTCTGGCAATCTCATGCTCCATTTGTCCTGCTACCTCAACCGGAGGAGGAGACTGTTCCTCAGGACCAACGGGAGCAACATAACGTTTGAGCAAAGACACATGAAAAACATTATGAACACGAAGGGAGTCGGGTAAACATAACCTAAAAGAAACCGGATTGATCACCTTGGTGATCCTGTAAGGACCAATGAAGCGAGGTGCAAACTTGTAGGATGGTACCCTCATGTTGAGATTTTTAGTCGATAACCATACCTTATCCCCAACCTTAAAATTCACACCCTTAGAACGTTTTCTATCAGCCTTAGCTTTTTGAACTCCTTGGGCCTTTTCCAGGTTCGACTGAACCTGTGCCCAAACTGTGCACAGTTCTTGAGAAAAATCATTGACCTCTGGGACAACCGACGCAGATGGGGAACAGGAGCCAAAGCGTGGATGAAAACCCATATTGCAGAAAAACGGCGACATCCCAGAGGATGAATTAACACGATTATTAATTGCAAATTCAGCCAGAGACAGGAATCTGGCCCACACATGTTGGTTATCAGAAACATAACATCTGAGATATTGCTCAACGGATTGGTTAAGACGTTCAGTCTGACCATTGGTCTCCGGATGAAAGGCTGATGAAAAGGACAAAGAGATACCAATCTTATTACAGAACGCCCTCCAGAACCTAGACACAAACTGTACTCCCCTATCAGAAACGATATTCTCAGGAACACCATGCAGTTTGACAATATTATCCATGAACACAGACGCCAAGACCTTTGCAGAGGGTAATTTACACAAAGGAATAAAATGACACATTTTGCTGAATCTGTCAACCACCACAAATATCACGGTTTTACCCTCAGAGCACGGCAAGTCCGTGATAAAGTCCATGGACAGATGTGACCAAGGTCTACTAGGTATGGGTAAAGGATGTAACTCACCCATAGGTCGTGTCTTGGTATTCTTGGACCTGGCACAAGTGTTACACGCAGTTACAAAAGCCTGAACATCTCTGGAGATTGACGGCCACCAATACTGCCTAGAGACCAACTCCTTGGTGGCATTGATGCCAGGATGTCCACACAAAACAGAATTATGGCACTCACCCAGCAGTTGCAATCGCAAATGAGCCGGCACAAACAATTTGTCATTGGGGGTACCAATGGGAGCAAGATGTTGTCCTGCCGAGATTTCAGAAGCGAGGTCAGATGAGGTAACGGCCACGATGATATCAGCTGGCAGGATGGGCTCAGGAGGGACGTCAGGAGGCTGATACGCCTTGAAACTTCGGGATAAGGCATCGGCCTTAACGTTCTTGCTCCCGGGTCTGAAGGTAACACAAAAATCAAAACGAGTAAAGAATAAAGCCCACCTCGCCTGTCTAGGATTCAATCGCTTAGCCGATTCTAAAAACATTAAATTCTTATGATCCGTGAGGACCGTAATGCGGTGAACTGCCCCTTCTAAAAAATGACGCCATTCCTCAAATGCCCACTTGATTGCAAGTAACTCCCTATTACCAATGTCATAATTCCTCTCGGCAGGAGAGAACTTGCGGGAGAAGAAGGTGCATGGCATAAGATTAGTTAAGGTGGAAGACCCCTGGGACAGTACAGCCCCCACACCATCCTCAGACGCATCCACCTCAACTACAAAAGGCTTACTTTGATCAGGCTGGACCAACACAGGAGCATTAATAAAACACTGCTTTAACCTTTCAAAGGCCTCAATAGCTGCAGGGGGCCAATTGACCAGATCAGCCCCCTTGCGAGTCAAATCCGTAATGGGTTTGGCTACCACAGAAAAATTTTTGACAAATTTACGATAAAAATTAGCAAACCCCAGAAATCGCTGGAGCGCCTTCAAAGAGGAAGGTCGCACCCAATCCACAATGGCCTGTACTTTAACTGGGTCCATTTTGAAAGAAAAAGGGGTGAGAATGTATCACAAAAAGGCCACTTCCTGAACACCAAAGGTACACTTCTCCCCTTTAACGAACAACTTGTTTTCACGCAACACCTCCAGCACTTGCCTGGTGTGAGATACGTGACTTTCCCAGTCTGCAGAAAAAATCAGGATGTCATCAATATAGACAATTACAAATTTCCCAATAAATGGTCTAAAAATGTCATTGACAAAGTTTTGGAAAATTGCCGGAGCGTTACTTAACCCAAAAGGCATTACCAAGTACTCATAATGACCTTCCGGGGTATTAAAAGCAGTTTTCCATTCGTCCCCCTCACGAATCCTGATTAGGTTGTATGCCCCCTTCAAATCCAGCTTGGTGAACCAACAGGCCCCCTGGACCTGATTCAGCAAGTCAGGAATAAGGGGCAACGGGTATCTGTTTTTAACAGTGATTTTATTGAGCTCCCTGTAATCGATACAGGGCCTCAATCCTCCATCCTTTTTACCAACAAAGAAAAAACCTGCCCCCATGGGAGAAACTGAAGGCCGGATGTGACCCTTGGCCAGACTCTCCTTGAGATAATCCCTCATGGACTGACGTTCAGGAGTAGAGAGATTATAAATGCGACCTTTGGGATATTTGGATCCCTCAATAAGGTCGATGGCGCAAACATATTGCCGGTGAGGAGGGAGGAACTCAGTCTCGGACATGGAAAAAACGTCCGAAAAATCGCCGATATACTTGGGCAAGGAAAGAGACTCAGTGGTACCTCCAAACAGCAATACTGATTTACAACATTTGTCACAATTCATTCCCCATTTTTCCAATTCACCTACCGACCAGTTGATCACAGGGTTGTGGTCCTGTAACCATGGCAGACCTAAAACAAGGTCGGCAGGTAAATCCTTTAATACAAGGAAGGAACAAGTCTCGGTATGGGTAATTCCTACAGTTAATACAACCTCAGGAGTACAAAACTCCACTCTCCCATTATTCAATGGAGTGGAATCCAGTGCGATAATTTCAATCACCTTCCTTAAAGGAACTAGCGGAATCCCCACAGATTGTATAAAATCAAAATCAATAAAATTAATGGCAGAACCAGAATCAACAAAAGCCTTACCGGACCCCCTGAGTTGGTTGTACGCAATGGAGATAGGTAATAATACTTTCCTCCTTACCACCGCTGGGGTTACCTTACTTCCGGCAGAAAGCTCTCTAGAGGGCAGAAGTTTCGGGCATTGCTGGAGCCAGTGGTTCGTCTCACCGCAGTAGAAACAGGTTCCATTCAAGCGTCTCTGATCTCTCAAAGTTCCTCCCCACTGTATGGACTCCTCCGGGACCCTGGTAGAAGGTGGACTCAGAAGAGGGGATTCAGGCAGGACGACACCCTGAGGAATATCTGAACGTTCCCTCCATCTCTCCCTCACTCGACGATCCAGTTTAATGGCTAGTGTCATGGCCGCCTCTAGGGTGTCAGGAGTAGGGTAACTGACAAGTAAGTCCTTAAGATGGTCAGACAGCCCCACCCTAAACTGGCTTCTCAAAGCAGGGTCATTCCATCCAGAGGAAACACACCACTTTCTAAACTCAGCACAGTAATCCTCTACTGGACGGTTACCCTGCCGAATGTCTCTGAGCTGAGTCTCAGCTACAGAAGTCAAGTCAGGCTCCTCATATAATAGGCCTAAGGCCTGAAAAAATGCTTCCACAGACTGCAAGCTTGGGGAGTCAGGCGGTAAAGAAAAGGCCCATTCCTGCGGATCACCTTGCAGCAAGGAAATAATTATTCCTACCCGCTGCTGCTCGGCACCCGAGGAGTGAGGACGTAAGCGAAAATACAATTTTACGCTCTCCTTAAAGGAACGGAAAGTTTTCCGGTTCCCCAAAAACCGATCCGGCAATTTAACATGAGGTTCCACAATGGGGTTAGATGTGGAGGGAGCCGCTACTAGTGCAGGTTGTAGCTGCTCCTGATGTAGGAGCCTCTCGGCCAGGTCCTGGATCATCTGCGCCATACCCTGAACCTGGTCCGTGAGCACCCGCAATTGCTCCATATGATACGGCCTGTGATTCTGTCACGGGGGAGACAAGGGAAGGTGTGCCCTGTACTTGAAACCCCCCTTCTTTCCCTACCTACTTGCCTCAAACGGCCCTAGGCGGCCGCGGACAACCACGAAGACGTTCCCTATACTGGGTAAGTGCAGAGGGAGGGAAAGGGAACACAGGGAGAGACAAAACACAGACGGAACAAACACAATGATAGAGTAGTCAGCAAGCCGGGTCAAACACAGGAGATAGCGTAAATACCAGGGGTCAAGAGAAGAGAGGTCCAAGTCCAAGTCCAAAGTCAGAGTCCAAATAGCAAATCCAAAACACAAGGTCGCACAAGCACTGATCAAAAGTATAAACTAATCACAGGCATCTGAGTGAGGCAGTTGCCATCTTTAAATAGCCCACCCAGGATCATGTGATGTGGCCAGCATCACATGACCTGAGGCGGAGCAAGCTGTCCAAACAATATGCAAAGTAGCCATGTGGTGTGATCAGCACCACATGGCTAAACCCAAACAGAGGATTAACTCATGAAGTGCTGGCTGACAAGACCAGCACTTCAATTCCCTATTGCTCGTCTCTAGGGGGGCGGAGAGGTCCGGCGATGTCGTGCAGAGGGAGCGCGACGCCGACCTCGCGTGACACTGTCAGCTCCGAAACACCCCCTGAGCTAGAGTAAGCGGTGTATAGTGTAAGTGATGCTGAATCCAAATATGTAAGTTTTATCTTCATACTCCCTTCCATTCTGACGCTGTCAGAATGGCCACAAACCTGCAGTATAATGCACTCACTGGAATCCAGTGCTCACTCACATAATGGAGAGGACTCAAAGAAGAGTCCTCTCAATGCATTTTACTGCTGGTTTGTGGGAGCACAGAGTCAGAGTGGAAGCGAGTATGAAGATAAAATTTACATATTCGGATTCAGCATCACTTACACTATACACCGCTTACTCTAGTTCAGGGGGTGTTTCAGAGCTGACAGGTTCCCTTTAAGTCCTCTGGAGCACGAACACTGCCTGGACTCGGCTGCAATATATCCACTGCACGACACTGTAGTGAAAGCTGCCACCATGACTACGACCACTCCTATCCTCTCCTCCGCCCCTGTGACTCCCTGCACTTTTAATATCTGTTTTTGTGAAAGTGGCAATGTCAGAGAAATCCAAGCATGATGGCCAAAGGGAAGGATGACACTTTCTCCTCTGCTTTCATTAATCTGTTTGGAATTGTGAATCAAAGGAAAGCCATGCACCCAGCCATGGAAAGCATGTCACCCAGAGCAGTATTCCTCAACTCCAGTCCTAAGGGCCCACCTGTAAGTCATGGCTTGAGAATATCCCACAGAATTAATACATGTGGTAAGTCCTAATACATTGACACAAATTGTATCACAGAACATCCTGAAAACATGACCGATAGGTGGGCCCTGAGGACTGGAGTTGAGGAACACTGACCTAGAGCCTCAGGATGGTCTTGGTGATTCATGCAGCAGAAATCTGCCTGATGGCAAATACATTCACATGTGGAGAGCCAATTCTGTAGATGATCTGGGAAAATTTTAATGCCATTTTAGGCTCCATTTAGCTAGTACTTCAACTAACCAAGTCTGCCTTGGTGTTCAGAGTACTCTTGTTGTATGATATATCTTTATGCATTATTTCGTAAGAGATTGATTTTTTGTTCCTCCTTGCTTTTTCAGCAAATAAAAAAATACTGCAAGGTTATCTTGTATTGGTATGTGAACATTGGGGAAGGACTACTCTGTTATGTGGGAAGATATCAGTTTCTCTGTGGAGGACCAAAGCGTTCAATACATGGGCACTCCAGTCTGAAGCAGCTGTAGTGAGAATTATCTTCCTTTTCCTCGGCCTTATTACTGCTAAATACATTTTAAGACTTAGCTCTCATCCTTCAACATACTTAAGGCCTCCATACATACAAGTGTACTGAACCTGACTCTCTCCTGACAGGTGACTTTGAGGGAGAGAAGGACCAAGTGAAATGAATATTTTTGCCCAATCCTTTTGTACTCCTGGGAGATAAGCCACCACCATAAATTCCTGGCATAGGATTTCCCCTCTTTCCTTGTCAATACACATACACATTCAGCCAAGCCAGATGTGTATGTGTATGAGAGAGTTGATTGGAAGTCGAGATAGCTGCCAATCAAACAACAGCTATTGAATGTGTATGACCGTCTATCTGTCCACAGTTTTAAATCTGAAGCCTCAACTTACTTGTCTTTTTTTTCAGTTTATTATAAACAGGACCTGTCACCATGAAATGCAGTGCAATTTGCAGGCAGAGCGAGAGTAGATGAGCAGATTGATATATAGTTTTGTGGGAAAAATTTAGCAAAACGTAGCCGCTTCATAGATTCAATACAAATTTTCGTTTTTTTTCTAGGCTGAAGCAAATCCGAATCTTTTCAGATTCACTTCAGAAGATTCTTCTTAAATCTTTGTACGCTAACACTACGTATGCATAATATAATTTGTACGCTAATGCTATGCATCTAATATTTTGCACGCTAATGCGTAGGTATTCACTTAAATAGAGTACTTTTACTGCATGTTCGTTATTTTTGTGGGCCTAGACAATAATAAACTAAAGCTTCGTACGCACTTTGTACACTCATGCGTACGTATTCGCGGGAATGTTCGCAGAACACAAATTTTTTTTAACACAACTTGAACCAAATCGAATCTTATTCAAGGCAAATCTTTTTAAAAATTTGGCAAATATTCGCCGAAGTGAATCTTGGAAGATTCGCTCGTCTCTAATGTCTGCCATTTTGGACTTCAGTTGTCTATGAAGGCTAGCTTATTAATTGATAGCATTCTCTGTGTAAGTGTGTATACAAAGATATCTGTTCAATTGGTAGATTTTCATGAAGGCATACTGAATACTTTTGTAATTGCATGTAATTAAACATTTAGCATAGCATAGTTATTCAATAAAATGTATGTGTATAGCGCCACCTGCAGTTTGTTTTTTTTTTATTTTTTTGACCTGCTCACTGAGAAGGCCGCACATGCTCAGTTTCATCCTTCAACTGCCTACTGAACTGTGATAGGCAGAGCTGAGACATGCCCCTTTAGCTGTAGTAGAGAAGACACTCCCCTTGAGCTTTCAGCTTGATATAAATCTAGCTGAGCAATAAATGAGGAGATTTCTGAATCTCCATTTGAGGTACAGGGCTGGTTCTAGCTTTGTTATAAAGCGGTTGCCATGTACTATATGATGTCTGATGTTCATTTTTTACATTAGTCATGGGATAACCCCTTTAAAAAAGCAGAGATATAAAAAGCAGAGATATAAATGTATAAATAAACTTTCCCCATAAAACTACATATCAATCTGCTCAGCTCCTCGTCATTACAACATGCTTCCTGCAGATTGCATAGCATTTTGTGGTGTCAGAGTCTCTTTAAACCAAGACCTTGTGTCTCACGAAAGTAATATAATGCCTATTCCTTAGATTTGCCTTCAACATCATCACTAGACTCAATAGTCTGCTTCAGCACTTTAGAATTTCACATTAAAAAAAAAAAAGCTGTGTTTTTTGTCAGCATTTTTTGGAGCAAAAAACACCATGACCGGATTATGGCCAATAGGAAATTATAAAACTAGGGATGAGCGAACTTTTGAAAAGTTCGCTTCGGTTCGGGGAACTTTCGTGAAATTCGGATTCGTACGAACCGAACCTAAAACGAACCTTGCTATAACGGCTGAATAATTGCAGCTACAATAGTGGGAGTCTGATAGGGTATAGTTTCGTTTAGTTGCAGTTGCTATTGCAATGAAAAAAGATGAAAAAATCAAAGTGCAAAAATAGTCGTCGACAGCCAGGTCAACAACATTTGACAGCATTGAAGATGTCCGCTGGAGCAGTCCATGTCATGCCAGAGCACCAAAAACATACGGTAGATCATGGCACCAGCCCAAGAATAGGCTGCGTTGAAGTCGATGCGGTCTCAGTGACATCACAGGTCAGAAGACAGACAGGCGTACTCCAGCACTTGTATAGCACCCAGTCCAGTATAGTTGAGAAGAGACAATTGACGGAGGAGGAGGAGGCAGCAGCACTTGTATAGCACCCAGTCCAGTATAGTTGAGAAGAGACAATTGACGGAGAAGCAGGAGGCGGCAGCACTTGTATAGCACCCAGTCCAGTATAGTTGAGAAGAGACAATTGACGGAGGAGGAGGCAGCAGCACTTGTATAGAACCCAGGCAAGTATAGTTGAGAAGAGACAATTGACGGAGGAGGAGGAGGCGGCAGCACTTGTAATGCACCCAGTCCAGTATAGTTGAGAAGAGACAATTGACAGAGAAGCAGGAGGCAGCAGCACTTGTATAGCACCCAGTCCAGTATAGTTGAGAAGAGACATTTGACGGAGAAGGAGGAGGCGGCAGCACTTGTATAGCACCCAGTCCAGTATAGTTGAGAAGAGACAATTGACGGAGGAGTAGGCGGCAGCACTTGATAGCACCCAGGCCAGTATAGTTGAGAACAGACAATTGACGGAGGAGGAGGAGGCGGCAGCACTTGTATAGCACCCAGTCCAGTATAGTTGAGAAGAGACAATTGACGGAGGAGGAGGCGGCAGCACTTGTATAGCACCCAGTCCAGTATAGTGGAGAAGAGACAATTGACGGAGGAGGAGGAGGCGGCAGCACTTGTATAGCACCCAGTCCAGTATAGTTGAGAAGAGACAATTGACGGAGGAGGAGGCGGCAGCACTTGTATAGCACCCAGGCCAGTATAGTTGAGAAGAGACAATTGACGGAGGAGTAGGCGGCAGCACTTGATAGCACCCAGGCCAGTATAGTTGAGAACAGACAATTGACGGAGGAGGAGGAGGCGGCAGCACTTGTATAGCACCCAGTCCAGTATAGTTGAGAAGAGACAATTGACGGAGGAGGAGGCTGCAGCACTTGTATAGCACCCAGGCCAGTATAGTTGAGAAGAGACAATTGACGGAGGAGGAGGAGGTGGCAGCACTTGTATAGCACCCAGTCCAGTATAGTTGAGAAGAGACAATTGACGGAGAAGCAGGAGGCGGCAGCACTTGTATAGCACCCAGTCCAGTATAGTTGAGAAGAGACAATTGACGGAGGAGTAGGCGGCAGCACTTGATAGCACCCAGGCCAGTATAGTTGAGAAGAGACAAGTTGAGGAGGCAGCTTCAGCAGCTCTTGATTGCACCCAGTATGTTTCCAAATAGACAATTGACGGTGGGGGCATTAGTAGGAGCAGTATTCTTTTGGACCCAGAAGGGCCTAGTACAGAGAACTGAAGTTGGAAGCTAAGAATATCCACTCTTGTAAAAATCAGTTTTTATACATGACAAAATGTTGATGTAGAGTTCAGCACAGGACAGTCAACCTTAAAAAAAACCCTGTAACATTACAGCTAGTCTAGTAGGATACGGATACGGTTAAATAGACAGCTAACCTCACCCACAGAATCCATGAGGTGAATAAAGGACATTTAAAAAGGCACAGATTCAAGAAGGCTTTACGGCAGTTCCATTATCCAAAAATACGTGTCCAATTTTCATGAAATGGACACCTCACTGGCACTCGCTTTACAAATTGACGCAACTACTCTGGTGTCAAACCTGTTGAATCTGGGCCTATGGCTGTTGGCGAGACATATATATATATCTTTGTTACACCAGTTTGATGTCCTAACCGAGTGCAGCGCCCAACCCAATGGATGTATGCTTTTGTGTTTTTTTAGTGCTGTCACCAGCTGGCTTAAAGGGAACCTGTCATCTCGGAACCCCCCCTGAACTAGAGTAAGCGTTGTATAGTGTAAGTGATGCTGAATCCGAATATGTAAGCTTTATCTTCATACTCACTTCCATTCTGACGCTGTGCTCCCACAAACCTGCAGTAAAATGCACTCAGTGGACTCTTCTTTGAGTCCTCTCCATTATGTGAGTGAGCACCGGAGTCCACTGAGTGCATTTTACTGCAGATTTGTGGGAGCACAGCGTCGGAATGGAAGTGAGTATGAAGATAAAACTTACATATTCGGATTCAGCATCACTTACACTATACAACGCTTACTCTAGTTCAGGGGGTGTTTTGGAGATGACAGGTTCCAGTTAAAGGATATGTCCGGGCAATTTATAAGTTTCTGGTTCAAGTAAGGGCACAGAAAGTTATTAATTGCCTGGACTTATCTTTTAAAGTGGGTAGGGGAAAAACCCCTGATGGGGTATGGGAGTGACCTTCCCGCCCTCTCTTTAGTCACTCCCAAAAAACCTCACCCTATGGGTACCTTCACATGGGGCTGCGGGTCTGCTGAGTAAAATCCACAGGGCATTTTTATACCGTTCACCAAACGGCGTTCAGTACTATGGTGCCGTCCGGACATGCGCTGAACTGGGTATTTGCGTCCAGCCCCATACTACTGAAGGTGGCATAAAATCAGCCTAAAATCAGCCAACGATGCGCTGTGGATTTTAGGCAGCAGAGAACCCCAAAAAAGCATCCCATTGTAAAGGCACCCGTAGATAAGGCAAGTTAACCTGCCTTTCAGCAACTGTTTGTTGCTGTAACTAACTGTGGAGGTTTTTTATATCACAGTTGAAGGACAGCAGCCTCCGTGATATATACCCCATAGACAGCCTTATTCCACGCGTGACTGCATGAGAGGCATGAAATCATTCGCACAGAGAAGAACCCCATTGGGATTTGCAGTGCGAGATTTTACTACTCTCATGATATCAACAAAATACCTCAAGAACAGTTAGTACCCGCTCACAAAACGGTGAGTACTGTTCCTTGGCACGGGTGCCAGGGATAGAACCCCATGGCTATAGTTCACAAAAGGTGAAATCCCCACTTTGTGAAGCATAGTCGTGGGGATTATTTTAGGGATGGTACTGTTCTTGGGGCATGGGTTGGACGGTGCACCGGTGTGAGGGCATTAAGCTGGTGTGGAGATGTTAAATGGCCAACACACCATGGGCATTAAATTTGGAGATGGGGGTTCTGTTTATTTAAATGTATCCGAATTAAGTAGGGAATTTTTAAGGTGATTTTGTTTAATTTGGGGTCTAAGGGGGGAACATTACTTAATAAGTAAAATTACGGATTTTTACGTTGGGCACATATTTGGGATATTAAGGTCAGTTTCTTGGACACACGGATTGCCATGCAAGACGGGTGACTGATGACTTAGTCATTCACATCAGGCAGGGGGGTGGTATAATCCGATGTAATCCAGGCACGATTCATCTTTAGAAAAGTCAGCATCTCAACACTGTGGCAAGAGAGCCTCATTCTTTGCGGTGTTATGATGTTACCCGCCACACTGAACACCCTCTCTGACGCAACACTACTGGCTGGGCAGGACAGCAGAGCCAAAGAAAACTCTGCCAGTTGAGGCCAAATGTCAAGTTTCTCTGCCCAGTACTGCACGGGGTCGGTGACACTTTGGGGCAGGGTACAATCCAGGTAGGCAGTGACCTGGTGGGTGAGCTCATGCTGGTCCACGCCATGAGTCCGGTGTTGTGTCCCCTCTTCAGCAGCTGGCTGCATGAAATCGCTCATCAGCGATTGGAGGCTGTAGCGACTTCTCACGCCTCCACTAGTGGTGGTGGTAGTGGAGTGCGCTGGTTCCCCCCCAGCGGATGTTGTCTGGGAACCTGGCTGGTCTCGCTGGTAAGTTGAGACCAACTGACTGGTGAGTAGGTCCCGGTAGTACCCCAGTTTTGCCTCCCTCTCTGATGGTGGAAAAAATTCTGCCATTTTGCGGCGGAAGCGAGGGTCCACCAGGGTGGCCAGCCAGTATTGGTCCCTCTGGCGGATGTCCACAATCCGGCTGTCACTCCTCATACACTCCCGCAGGCACCTTGCCATCTGCACCAAGGACAATGAGCGCCTCTCCTCTCCACTGTCCTCGGTATAGTTCCAGGGTCTGCTGGGGTCTTCCTCCGCTTCCTCTAAAACCTCATCCTCCATCTCCTCCTGTGATTGAGAGGCAGAGAAGCCAGGTGGCGGTGTGTGGAATGGCTGGGCGTACACATCTTCCTCCTCCTCACCCTCCATCTGCACTTCATCCATCTCTGGGCTCAAGGCGATGTTCAGCCTTGGAGTGGTGGCCTGGGAATCCTCGCTGATGATGGTTTTCAGCGCACTTTCCAGAACATGGACGAGTGGGATGATGTCGTTGATTCCATAGTCATTCCTGCTCACAAACAAAGTCGAGTCCTCAAAAGGGATCAACAATTGGCAGACTTCACGCATCATCTGCCAGTGTGTGACTTGGAAGTCGCAGTGTGGCGTGAAGCTGCCTGATTGCCCCATGAGGTAGTCTGTAACGGCTGACCTTTGCTCGTACAGGCGGTCCAGCATATGGAGGGCAGAATTCCAGCGTGTTGGCACGTCGCACGTTTAGCCGATGTTGTCGCAGACTGCGCTGTCTCTGGATCCTGAGCAGGGTGTTCCTTGCAGTGTAGGAGTGGCTAAAGTGTTTGCACACTCTGCGTGACATCCTCATAAGGTCTTGTAGTGCAGGAAATGATCGAAGAAACCTGTGCACTATGAGGTTTATCACATGTGCCATACAAGGTGTATGACTCAGCCCTCCCTGCTGCACTGCAGAGACAATGTTCCTCCCATTGTTTGCTACCACACTTCCCACCGTTAGTTGACGTGGGGTCAGCCATTGATCTACCTCCTCCCTGATGGTCCGGAGGAGCTCCTGCCCACTGTGTCTCCGTTCACCCAGGCTCACCAAATGGAGGACAGCCTGAGAGCACCGGGACTGACATCGGTGGTAAGACACGGGGGCAGGTTGGACTGCAGTAGAAGCGGCGGATGTTTGCAAGGTGGTGGAGGCAGAACTTCTGCTTCCCGCTGCTGGCCCCCTAAAGCACCGTGGAGGTGACAGTGGCAAGAATGGGCCAACTTCCTGATGGTCTTCTGGGAGGATGTTGACCCAATGGGCAGTAACAGACATGTACTACCCTTGGCCATAATTTGAGGACCAGACATCAGCACTCAGGTGCACGGTCTTGGACACCGAGAGTCCCAATGAGTCGCCCACCTTTTTCTGCACATAACTGTGCAGTGATGGGACAGCTTTGCCAGAGATGTAGTGGCAGCTGGGGACTCGCCATCTGGGGTGCGCACACGCCATGAAATCCCTGAAAGGCTGGGAGTCCACGAGGTTGAAGGGCAGGGACTGAAGCACCAGCAGCTTAACCAGGTGTCCGGTCAGTTTCTGGGCCATGGGATGGCTGCTGGAATACACCTGATGTCTGCCCATGGACTCAGTCACTGATTGCTGCCTCATTAGCGGTGTAGATGGCAGTGACACTGTGCTGGTGCTGGCACCTGAGGCTGACGAGCCCTGAGTTCCACTGAGAGGATGCTGCATGATGGGATCTGCAGTGTATGGTGCATCCTGACAGGAGGTGGTATTGGGGTCACGGTTCTTCCAGGCCTGTTGGTGTTGCCTTTCCATGTGCTTTCGCATGGATGTTGTCCCGAGATTATCACCCCTACCAAGACTGACCCTCTCATTGCACAGCAGGCACAAAGCGATGTGCTTATCTTTCCCCAGGCGGAAGAACTGCCAGACGACAGAGGACCATGGTTTGCTGACAGCCACGGGGGGTCTTGCTGGCTGTTGACTGCCACTGCTGCCTGAGGGTGCACTCTCAGGACCAAGGCTTTGAGAGGGTGATCTCTGCCTGGTAGCTTGGCTTCTACCCCTCCCTCTTGTGCCTCGGTTCCTTGAAACAGTGGGATGTTGCTGCGTCAGTGGCACCTCTATTTCCTCCCCTGATGATGAGGATGATGCTGCTTGAGGGCGCCACGTCCGATCAGCGACATCGTCATCAAACTCAGCACCACTGCTACTTTCCTCCGGTGGCTGGGACAGAATATCAGGTGTGGCACTGGATGCCCCTCCCTGGCTCTGTTGACTGCTTACAGCCAACACCTCCTCTGGAGTCTCACTTCGTTTCACCCGCTGACTTTGGTGGACTTCCTCCTCCTCCTCCTCATCACTAAAAAGTGGTAGAGACTCCAAGGGCAGATCAAGGTTTCCCAAGAGTTCCCTGGCAGAAGGTGCCCCAAAGGTGAGTGGCATTCTAATAACAGGGGATGGGGCAGAGGACTCTCGCTGACCGTCCCATGTAAGGGTGGTGTTGGATGATCCAGCGGATGCTTGACTCCTCGTTTGGGAGCTTTGGGCGGTGGAACTGGAGGATTGGGTAAGCCAATCTAGAACGGCTGGCTGTGTGGTTCTTACATGACCAGTGGGCGTTAGGGGTAGCTGCACCCTGCTGCCACGCCTGTTACCCCAGCTGCCACCGGGCCTGGTGCTGCCACTTCTCCTACCCTCACCGCCTGCTGTTGCACTCCTTGCTTGGGAAGTGCTGGAAGTAGGATGCTTGGACATATTTTTATTTGGGTGGGGGAAAATTAAACGATGTATTTTTTTTTATACTTTTTTAAACTTTATTTTTTTTTTAACTTTTTTTTTTAACTTTTTTATAACTTTTTTGAATTTTTTTTTTAAACTTTGTTTATAACTTTTTTTTGGAGTTTTTTTTAATAACTTTTTTTGTTGCGGCTAAACGGGGTTGACGGCACCCAGCTGAGCAGCAACATGTAGCGTGTACGGTCACGGAACAGGAATGCTACCTGTCCTGACTATTTTCTCTCAGTATTTCTTTTTTTATCACCCTATCTCTCCCTAGATCTCACATTTTTTTTATTTTTATGACGTTCTCTCCCTACCTCTACCTATATCTTGCTTTCTCAGCCTCTTTCCCTATCTATCACCTTATCTTCTATATCTAGCTTTCTCTTCCTCTCTCCTGCTTCTCTCACTAACCCTTTCTATTCCTTCTCTATCTCTCCCTGTATCTACTTTTTTGGCTATCTATCTATCTATCTATCTATCTATCTATCTATCTATCTATCTATCTATATCTTTTCTCTATCTAACCTGCAGCTCCTCTCCCTTTGAAGTCTTGAGACGCACTGACAAAATGTCGGCGCGCTCAGGCACTTCAGGGGCTGTGGGGTGACGTCAGAATTTTTTTTTTCACAGAAAACCAGGATACAAGGGATTTTAGGAGTAATAATCCCTTGTATCCTGGTCTATTCTGTGAAAAAATTTCAGTTTTGTGTTACCGTTTTTTTTTTTTTTGCAAAGTTTGTAATGAATCTGGTTCATTACGGTTCGGTTCGCTCATCCCTATATAAAACATCCTAGAAACAATGTGTTTTTTTTATTAGTTGCATCTATTCATACATTGGGCATATCATTCTTTTATTTTTCCTAGACTTCTTTATAGGGAAAAAAGACTGAAAAATGCACAAGAAAAATGCTGTTTTAAAAAAATGCCAAACTGTATTATGCTTCTAAAAAATGTATGACTTTTATGGCACTTTTACAGGCCAAAAAGGGCTAAAAATGTAGTGTGGCAGCACCCTAGTGGTATAGACACATGGAGTGGCTGTGCTGTGGTTGGGTAGAGTTGAGTACCGCGCAGCTGTGTGAACCCAGACTCATCATGTTAACTAATTAGAAACACATTGTATATTCAGTCTTCATTGCTAAAAGTCATAAAGTAACCCACCAAAGTACAAGGTCATTAGCAGTGAAGACAGAATAATTTATGTGGTTCCAATTAGTTAAGATGATGCTGTGGCTGGTATGACCACAGGGTGCTTAGCCTCAAAGCAGCCGCATCCTGTATGCACCCCAAGTAGTTTAGAACTGTTGAAAAAAGAAAGTCCCATGTCTCAATTGTGTATTTCATCTTCAGAAGCTTTGGAAGCAGAAGAAGAGGAACTATCAGCAAGAGAAAGTTTTTACAGTATGTCAGACTTGAATTTTCTTTGTTATTAAGATCTAGAACTTTTAGGTCCCATTCACACGACCGTATTATTGCGGGTCCGCATTATTTCGGACTCGCAATAATACGGGGGTCGCCCGGCATGTGTTCCGCACCGCTCGGAACACACGCCGGGCGGCCCCATTAAAAATGCCTATACTTGTCTGTGCGTGCGGACAAGTATAGGACATGCTTCATCGGAGCCTCAGCATGGAGCTAGATCCGTGCGGCGGCTCCCCGCTCCATAGAGGTGAAAGGGGCCACATCTATTCCGCAATATTGCGGAATAGATACAGCCCCATTCACACGACCGACTTGACTTGTCTGTATCAGGTGATAAACAGGCTGCACAGTTGTCCCCTGAACAATCAGTTAGAGGTTGGTGGCACTTCTTCCTCACAGACTCTCGCTTCTTCCTCACAGACTCTCGCTTCTTCCTCGCAAAGCTTCTAGAGTGCTGGGACATCTTAATTAGAAAAGAAAAAGCTAAGTGACATTCCTATGACACACACATATAACAATCTATATGCACTGTTAGAAGCCTGCAAAAGCACCTTTGGCACATGGCTAAAAACTTGACCCCTAGTCCACTAGAAGCAAAGGTCTCTCTGAGTAATTTTTTTAAAACTGCACCCACACTATAAAAACAATAAGTCTCGTAAGATTTTCCTGATGTGCATATGTGCAGCAGACCAACACACCATGCCATTATCCAGAGGTGGACACTAAAAGAGATGACTAGAGTTCAGTCACAGGAGGCAGCACCATCTAAAAATAAATCGTAATGACATCAGGCTAATAAACCCTATTGGGACACAAGCCCCTTGTTGTGAGGTGGGACAGATGTATTATGCCCTACCTGACATCTGCAGCATAGAAGGAGGTATCAAGAGGTGGCAATCTATAGTGGAACTGCTAACATAATTAAGTAATAAGAGGCAAGATAGGTAACTAGACACATGGTCCTTGGGAAATGTCCAATATAGGTCAAAGAAGCAGGGAAGCACTTGAAGTTAATATAAAAAGAGATCACTTTCTGCATCAGTGAACCTCAAGGTAATGGGTACACCTTCCCTAAAGCAGGATTACTCAGTATCAGTACATTATGCTCTATGTCTCTGTGGCACATGCAGCGATCCGGACCGCAGGGGCATGCTTGAGCATTGGGAATATGTCACAGTGTCTAATGGTGCCGGTGATAATACTACTCACGGTTTGGTGACTCTCTGGGCCGGTGTGCAGTTGCGTGGGAGGAAGGACCGTTTCCTCCGGGGCACCTCTGGTCCACAGGAACACTGCCGGATGGTGAGGTGAGGGACCCTTGATGGTTTTGGGTATTTTAAGGTGTCTGTCGGCAGAGTCCTGGTGATTTGTTGTGACGCCAGCGTCCGTGGGATGCAAAGTTTGTAATTAAGAGGAGGCAGCGTTGTTAAACAATGGAAACCTTTACTTATTCCTAAATCCACCTTGAGGTACAGGTTATTCATACAGAAGGCAAATCACAAGGGGCAGATGCTGCAGACTTCCCAAATAGGCTGGGTATGTGAGGTCAGCTATATAGTCTCTGATAAGACAGCCAGGTTTTGGCTACTGGATTTACTTTGGGTCCACACTCCTGAGGGGTAAGGTGTGGATAACAGCACATTGGTGGTCATTAAAGGGCTTCTGTCATCAGGAACATTTTTATTAAACAGTCATTGTCCCTTCTTTCTACGTGCCTCCGTTTCTTGTGAAAAATTAACTTTTATTTTATGCAAATGAGTCTCTAGGAGCAATGGGGGTGTTGCCACTACTCCTAGAGACTCTGTTCTCCCTCCTCTGGCCATACCCACATCATCATGTTGATTGAGTGTTCACATCTTCCTACCTGGCCCTGTCAATTAAAATGATGGGGGTGTGGCCAGAGGAGGGAGAACTGAGCATCTAGGAGTACTGGCAAAACCCTCATTGCTCCTAGAGGATCAGGATAAAATAAAGGTTATTTTTTCACAAAAACAGAGGCACATAGACAGACGGGACAAACACTGTTAGCCTCAGCTGACATTAGCACCGTTTAATAACGATGTTCCTGATGACATTAGTCCTTTAAGGGGTTAAATGTATTTCCCTGGGCAAACTCTAAATTTAATTTATTGCAAATGATTGTGTCTCTTCTGTTCTAACTAGGAAAAGAAACTTTAACCCATGCTGTGCTGCTGTAGGACATCTAGCAAATTAGATTTTCTGGTTACAGAAGATTAAAATGAAGATTAAAATGTTACAGCTATCTGTCCATACTACCGTAACTAATAGCTTAAAGGGCACAAATACAATGTTGTGGCTACTAGAAGCACTGAAAGAATACGCCAGCATATACTATAGTTTATGAGTCTGTTATATTCATGAGAAGAGCATACACCCACCTACCTCTTGCTTCCCAGGACAGTGATTGGCAGGCTGCTGTGTATGCAAGAACCTACTCAGATCCCCAAACAAAGAGATCACAATGTCCACACACAAAAATATATAGAAATAATTAATATGCTTTATTATACAAAATACATCAATTCATAAAATCTACATATACAGACAATAGTCTATCCAGGGATAAGCCAAATGAGGGGTATACTACCCACCTCTGAAATGGAACCATAGGTCCACCACACTTAACCCAGCAGTACTGCACATCGTTTCGTCACATCCATAATGAGAAATCATATATTACTTGTTATCAGAACTGTAAAAATAGGGTAATCTAAATCATCACTCTAGATATTGCTACATAAAAAGCCCTTATTTCAATATATACCACTCTGGGATTTTTTTTTTTGTGTGGGCCCACATATACTTTATTTTTTGTTTTGATGATTAAGAAATGGAGTGTATATTTTAATTTTTCATTGGTGTGTATTTATTTGTAGTGTTGAATATTTTGCACTGGTATTAGTTTCGAAACATGTATTGTTTGTCATTATGTCATCATCACTATTATGCTCCATTCACACGTCCTGTTTTTCCTTCCTGATTCGATCCTGATCTGGATCCATTCATTTCAATGGGTCCTGAAAAAATCAGGATCAAATCAGGAAAGAAAAACAGGACGTGTGAATGGAGCCTTAGTGTTGCACATTATGCACTTTTTAGGGTTGTGTAATAAATAAATGTCCGTGAAAAATATCACTACTGGTTCTCCTATCCAAATATAGTGTATGCGTCATTTGGAATAAGGAACCCCTGGAGGACTCATTACCAGGATTCAACAAAAGTTATATAAAAAAAGAATAATGTGGTTTATTTTAGATCTTCGTGGAAGTTGATAAGTTACAAAAATAGTTTAAGAAAAAGTCTTAGTCTATTGTCCATGCGTAATTATGAAAGTTCATAGTGTCATTGCTTGAAGGTAGAAGCTTTCTTCTCAGGTTCCATGTGTTCCATCTTCTTCAGCAGCAACCCCCACCAGAATGAGAGTAGACTCCCCCCCTTGTCTGTCCCTGTCAGTCATTTATACCATAGATTCAGGCATGAATTGCTAACGTATGTACTTTTACAGTGTCATATATGGAAACCTCAATATAGGTCTTGACATTCTCATAGAGACCTCCCATTGCCCTTGTGTATTCCTATACATGGTGTCAGTGTGTAGTGTAATAACTCCTTTATATCAAATACTAAATACCACAAAATCAAATTTTACAATTATCTTGGACTCTTCATTCTTCTTTTCTTCTTTATGAATTAATTGTCCATCAATTATTTATTTAACAACAAAAATGATATTTGACAAATATATGGTAAACTGTGATTGAACACTAATGAAATAGATTTGGGAACTAATCTACTATCTTATCAGGCATCTTCTTCTCATCATCTTCCTCTGGTCTTGTCATGGTCTTGACACTGTAGTTTCACTTATTCATCTTAAATTTGACTCATATAAAGTCTATGATAGGATGAAAGTAGATGATATGCGTTCTTTGAATTGAATTGTATCATATCCCAGTTATGTTCTTGTGCAAGATTTATCACCTCTGACGACTTATGATAACACAGCTTTTCTGGACACAGATTGTGACTTGCAAACATATCTCGAATTCCTTGATCTTCTTCAGAAGTGTCATATAACTCACTCTGAACAGCTGTGAGTTCTTTGTCCTTCCCTTCTTTCTGACCAGTTATATCTTGGTAGAACATTAGAAGGAATATGGAGTAACTGTCCATTTTGCTTCATCTGAATGTTTTCTCGCTCTTGGTATGATTGTTGCTGATCAAATCTAATGAATTTAGATCTTTAACACAGCTTTTAGCTTTAGTATCACACGTAGCAGATTCCTGGACTTCACAGAAGTGTTTATGGCAATACAATGGAATAGCCTTTTCAAGAAAAAAAAACAAACAACCTAGGCCGTACATAGGCGCTAAATACCTCACTTCTTGAACCCTAGCTATTCTAACTCTAAATTAATCACTGAAGCTCTACAGCACACAGCTTTTCTTGAGCTCAGGTCTCCATTTTGGATGCCAGTCCTTCTGTCACAGATCTCCTTTCTGTGTGGACAGAATTACCTTGTTGTGAGGTTTACCTCTGGAGCTGTCTATGGACAGGTGTGTTCCAGGTACTCTTCACCCTTGTCTTGGGTCACTCCAGTGCCTCTTTATTTTCACACCTTTCCCAAACTATAGCAAGGATTTCTTTACCTTCAAGTCTTTTACCTGGGATTTTGCATATCAGTCTTTATTTTTTATAGACTTCATGAATATCACAGTCTTTGGAAAACTTTTAACCTTGATTGAAGATATTTTCTTCTTTCCTATTGTTACACCAAAGTTGGTGATTATACCTAACCTATAGTATCACAGTGTACCATACCATTCATTTATTACTATATTATATTTCAACATGATATAGATGTTTATTTTTCAATGAAAATATTATCCTAATATAAAATAAACTTCATGTAGGTGTAACTTCTTATCCATGATTCTCTCATGTATCTTCATGTATGTGTGTGCAATTTTTATACACAGGATTAATTTACTATTCTGGAATATACCAAAATATTTCTAAACAAATAAAAGTATTGTTATCCTTTATCACTCAAAATCTATATCAGTCCTTAATAAAACCAAATCTTTATATTTTTAATAAAGTAATATTCTACATGAGATATGAGATATTACTCTATTAAATATCATCATGTTCTTTAAAATATAAAATAACTATAAATATAAATATTTGTTTATGAAAGCAACACATTTCTATTACCATAATCCCCATAGCTGGATATGCTTTCAATATAGTTGTCCCTTATGTTTGAAGGACCATTAATGAGTTTAAATACCTGTCACTGTTCCAGGATTATCCTTCCATACTTGGAATCTCTCTGGAATGCAATATCTCAGATCATAGTTACAGTAACTTCATGATTACCATGCAGTTCATGTACATCATACTCACATATCCTGACTAGATGATTGGCTCATACAATTGTATAATAGATACTAAATAATATTTCATTATACTTTTGTATTTGCATACTTTCTTCCATATACCAATACTTATTGACATAAGTCTACTAAGTTTGACTATTTTTCTTAGACTTTAACTCTTGGGATCCATGGGTATACCTTGACCACCTGTTCACCATCACTCCTGTCTAAACAAAACATGAGTGCTTTACCATAAAGTATCTTAAGAATCTCTTACCAATGTTTTGTTGGAATATATATATAATATTCATTTACATTAAGACTAATATTTTACTAACATATATAAAATATAGCATACCTTTCTGTATATAAAGATGTAGTTGTATATATAAACATATAGTTGTGTGTGTAGCATAAATAATCAATTATCACTTATAATTAAATAAAATCGCTTTAGAAAACCAAAATAAAACAATCTTATAGAGAGTAAATCCCAAATAAGCATTAATTTAAAAATTACTTGTAGATCTTTATGATTCTATATACCGGATCATTAAATGTTTAACTTAATATAACTTCTAATGTTATCGAATAGAGATGAGTGAGCATGCTCGTCCGAGCTTGGTGCTCGTTCGAGCATTAGGGTACACGTAAGTGCTCGCTGCTCGGACGAGTATCTCGCCATGCTCGAGGAAATGGCAACTTCCGCATCGTGCTTTTTTGGCGCCTAAAAACACAGCCAATCACAAGCCAGGAGACTCTACGTACCACCCAGCATCACGTGGGGCCCTTACATGTCGATAGCAGGGGTTGGCTGGCCTGATCAGGTGACCCTGGAATATACTACCGACTGGCCACGGTGCTTGGCTCAGATGCCTTCTGGATGTCGTTAGGGATAGAGCTGCTGCCTTTCAGGGACAGTGTTAGGGCCTGCATTTAGTTGTCTGTTAGGCAGGGATCACCCACAAAGAACCCAACAGCCCTTCTAAGGGCTAGAAGACTTTTTTTTGTGTCACTTGGCTGGCTGGCACTAGTAGTGCAGCTATCGCCATGTATAACCCCCTTTTATTTTTTTATGTTATATCTCAGTGATACAAATCCGTTGCACATAGCAGTGTGGAACCATTCTGTGTGTCACAGTTCAGTACACTCAGTATTTTCTGTCCAGGTGACACTTTCTGTATGTCACCAAATACAACCAAGTCATTTGCTGCCTGTCACGTGTATGGCTTGATCCCAAAAATCTCGATGCGACATTTGTCTGGGTCGCAGTCTAAATAGCTACCGTCAGTAGGGTGTCAGTTAGCTCTACGATAGTTTCTGCACGTCACGTTCCCAAAAAAACAAAAATACGAAAAAAATCTAGAAAAAAAATTCGTTTTTTTGTTGTTTTAGCTGAGTGATACAAATCCATTTCACACAGCTGCGTGTAACCTTTCTGTGTGACACAGTTCAGCATACTCACTCCAAACCGTATATACTGTCCAGGTGACACTTTCTGTACGTCACAAAATACAACCAAGTCACTTGCTACCTGTCACGTATATATAGCTTGATCCTAAAAATCTCTGTGCGACATTTGTCTGGGTCGCAGTCTAAATAGCCACCGTCATTAGGGTGTCAGTCAGCTGTACGATAGTTTCTGCACGTCACGTTCCCAAAAAAAACAAAACTAAAAGAAAAAAATATTAAAAAAAATAGAAAAAAATAATTTTTTTGGTTGTTTTAGCTGAGTGATACAAATCCATTTCACACAGCTGCGTGTAACCTTTCTGTGTGTCACAGTTCAGCACACTCACTCCAAACCGTATATACTGTCCAGGTGACACTTTCTGTACGTCACAAAATACAACCAAGTCACCTGCTACCTGTCACGTATATATAGCTTGATCCTAAAAATCTCTGTGCGACATTTGTCTGGGTCGGCAGTCTAAATAGCCACCGTCATTAGTGTGTCAGTCAGCTGTACAATAGTTTCTGCACGTCAC
>ONZH01022593.1:0-20316 GCA_900303285.1 Rhinella marina | reverse complement strand
CCATAGTAGGTCATGCATCAAACATTACAGACAGTAGTAATAGAAAAATATTAAAATAAAAATATTAAATAAAAAAAAATAATATGCTGGGTAAAAAGAATGGTGGAGATAGGATGAGATGGTTGGATGTACGTAGAAATTCCTTTTCATCATGTGCTTTGTACACCAGTGGTCTCCAATCGTTTTTTCACCAATGTCCGGTTTCTCAATTCCTCCAGGGACTGGGGGGGGGGGGGGTCGGGGTCGGGGCAGTGTGCGTGTGTGTGCTGGTCAGCTCTGACTGATTCATGCAAGGTGCATATTAAAATATATAAATATTACATAAAATGCTCATATACAAAGCCCCCATATAAAATACCCCTTCTTTGTGGCCTTAGTAGATGCCCCCATAGTGCCACCCAATAATGTGCCAGTAAGAAGTGCCCCCATAGTGCCCTCAATAATGTGCCAGTAAGAAGTGCCCCATAGATGCCCCCACAGTGCCCCCAATAATGTACCAATAAGAAGTGCCCCACAGTGCCCCAATAATGTGCCAGTAAGAAGTGCCTCCATAGATGCCCCCACAGTGCCCCCAATAATGTACCAATAAGAAGTGCCCCCACAGTCCCCCCAATAATGTGCCAGTAAGAAGTATCCCCATATCATGTGCCAGTAAGAAGTGCCCCCACATAGTCTCCTGTATTATACAAAAAAACAAAAAAACATTTATACTTATTTCCATCAGTCTGTCAGCGATGCGATGTGTTGCAGGCCTCATCTGGCCTGGACGCAATTGGCTTGAGGAAGCGCGGTACGAGCGCGAAACGGCTGTCGCCTATGCCCTGATGGGTCATTTTATGCTGTCCGCCCCAGTTCATCGCTGTATGTAAGTGATTTTGCCTCTAATAAACTTTGGACTACTTTATGGTGAGTTCCACACAGTTTTTTCTTTTCTATTTTTTGAGTGGTATTTCGCTGTACGGTTTATCGTGTAGAGCACCACTGTGGTCCAGTTCATGGCACCCAGGTTGCAGAAGAGTCCAATATAATGATGCATGCATTTTTTTTAATAGTACCATCCCATTCTGGACTTTTTTTGTTTTTATTTCTCATCCGGCCTGTGTCCTGTGCTGTACGGCTCAGGCGACGTGATGACATCATCGTGTCGCCTGAGCTGACCTCTGATAGGCTACAGGTACTAGGCCTGCAGCCTATCAGAGGAACGGGGAAGGGAGATGCCTCTCCCTCCCCTGCCCTGCCGCAGCACAGGCCTCTGTATCGCTGTCCACAATGGAAGCGCTCATCTCCCCGTCCCCTGCCACTGCCGCTTCTCACTGGTGACTGGGTCCCTGATTGCCGCTGTCTGGCAAATATCCATCCAGGGCCCGTTCCTGGGCCGCAGACCGGTGGTTGGGGACCGATGTTGTACACTGAGAATAAAGTCAGCAGTCATCCTAGTATCATCACAGTCAGGATTATAATAATAGATAACGTATTAAAATTACCTACTGCTAAAATTACAGTATGAAATGAGATATGTGGATAGTTGAAAAGGTCATGAAAAGAGTCAGTGGGTGAAATTGTGAAAATGTTGAAAAGAGAAACTGGCTTAATTAGCTTAATTAGATACAGTGACATTGTATCTATCCTGCAATACCTCTTATACCAAAAACTGAATTCCATTACAATGAGATTCTAGGACAACTCCAGATAATATAAGTAAAATTAATGTTCTCCTCAGAGCAGCTGGGGGTTTTTCAATTGTCTCTAAAACATTTCACACAAAAAAAATGTTAAAAAAGTGGGTATGTAGTACAACCTATGAGTAACATTAAAAAGTTAGAAGATAATACTTCAGCACTCTTTGTCTTTCAAATAATTCCTGTGTTTATTTCACCAAACAAGTAACATTAAATTGTGCCATTAATAATTTGCCTTTCTTGAAACCAATTTACCATTCTAAAGAATCGAGTTTCATTTTGCATTATCAATCTTTCCAAACACCCCTTCAAAATTTTTTTAACAGAAATCTTTTGTGAATTCTTTTAGCAAATATTTAAAAATCTGTAACTTCTGATGAAACAATTTAAAAACAAAACTATTTTCTAAGAATTTCAAATACAGATGTGCTCCTGATATTATTAAAAAAAATATATTTTAAAAATGAAACATATCCTGCAAATTATTAAATGAGACGATATCATCTTAGTGAACTAGGTGAGACCAGGGGCGTAGCTATAGGGGGTGCAGAGGTAGCAGTCGCTACCGAGCTTCGGAGCCTGAGGGGGCCCAACGACCCTTGTGCTGTATAAGAACACACCAGTAATATAGAAAGTGCATGCTAGTTAAGTTACACCTCTGGCTTCAGGCAGCATGAAGGCTATGTGCTTCCCTGCCCTTGGCCACAAAGCACTGAGGGAAGGGGAGCCCCAAGCTGAAATCTTGCACCAGGGCCCATGAGCCTTTAGCTACGCCCCTGTGTGAGACCAACCACCCAATACTTCTTCTTTAACCCAAAATTTTACATTGTGCATTACAACAAATTCTTTAAAACTGTGATTATACCAAATTGTCTGCAAGATAAAGAATCACTAATGTTACAGGAGCACTTCTTTTTTTAAAATCAGTCTATTACTAATTAAAGACTTTAAAGGGAACCTGTCATCTCCGAAACACCCCCTGACCTAGAGTAAGCGTTGTATAGTGTAAGTGATGCTGAATCCGAATATGTAACTTTTATCTTCGTACTCACTTGCATTCTGACACTGTGCTCAGACAAACCAGCAGTAAAATGCACTCACTGGACTCCAATGCTCACTCACATAATGGAGAGAACTCAAAGAAAAGTCCAGTGAGTGCATTTTACTGCAAGTTTGTGGGAGCACAAACGTCGTAATGGAAGCGAGTATGAAGATAAAACTTACATATTCGGAATCAGCATCACTTACACTATACCACACTTACTCTAGTTCAGGGGGTGTTTCGGTGATGACAGGTTCCCTTTAAGTAATGATCATTCTTTAAAACATGTGTATGCCAACTGGCCCGATTCCAAATCTGAATAATATTCTCAAAACCAACTGTACTTTCCTCTACAAAGAATCTCAGGGAACTAAATTTCTGACAACCAAGCAGAAATTGAATTGTGATGCAATAAAATAAAGTTTTAAGTTTTATGTGGTAAAGATAATCCACCCTGTTCCTCAGAATACATGGCAATGTCTACTTCATCCTAACTCTTCTTCTTCTCTGTCAAATCAAGTATTTTAATAGAGCTTCAAAACTTCCAAAAAAATGTTTTAGTCCTTATGGGCCATGAAGTGAAAAACTGTGTGAAAAAGAAAGTGAGACAAAATAATAATTTCTACTAATTAGACCCTATCAGTTCTAGATAGGGGTAATTTCAGCCAGGAGTTGACCTTAATTCTGGATCTTCGTATTAGCAAAATAAAATGTACTCAGTAAACTCCAATGAACCGTTAGAAACTTGTATTCCCAATTACTCAAAAGTGGCCTTAACCCCTTCAACCCCGGGCCTGTTTTCACCTTCATGCCCAGGCGATTTGTTGCAAATCTGACATGTGTCATTTTGTGTGGTAATAACTTTGGAACGCTTTTACTTATCCAGGCCATTCTGAGATTGTTTTCTTGTGACACATTGTACTTCATGACAGTCATAAATTTGAGTCAATATATTTCACCCTTATTTATGAAAAAATCCCAAATTTACCAAAAATTTGGAAAAATTTGCAAATTTCAATTTCTCTACTTTCAAAATACACAGTAATACCTCCAAAATAGTTATTATTTTACATTCCCCATATGTCTACTTTTTGTTGGCATCATGTTGTAAATGTCATTTTACTTTTTTTAGGATGTTAGAGGGCTTAGAAGTTTAGAAGCCATTTTTCAAATTTTCACCAGATTTTCCAAAACCATTTTTTTAAAGCACCAATTCAGATATAAAGTGATTTTGAGGGGCTTACATAATGAAACCCCCATAAATGGCCCCATTTTAGAAACTACACCCCTCAAGTTATAAAGAACTGCTGTTACAAACTTTGTTAACCCTTGAGGTGTTCCACAAGAATTAAAGGAAAATGGAGGTGAAATTTCAAAATTTCACTTTTTTGGTAGATTATTCATGTTAATAATTTTTTTCTTGCAAAACAGCAAGGGTTAACAGTAAACTAAACCTCAATATACATTACTCTGATTCTGCAGTTTACAGAAATACCCCATATGTGGTGGTAAACGTCTCTATGGGTTTGTGGCAGTGGTCAGAAGGAAAGGAGCGCCATACGGATTTTGGAGGCAGATTTTGCTAGAATAGTTTTTAGGCACCATTTGGTAATTGAGATACCCTGACATACCCCTACATTTGAAATCCTCAAAAAGTGACCCCATTTTGGAAACTACACCCTTCAAAGAATATATTAAGGGGGGTACTGGCCACTTTGGCCCCCTAAGCGTTTTACGGAATTTGGAAACACTTGGCTGTGAAAATGAAAAGTTTCATTTCTTCCAATAAAATGTTGCTTTAGTCCCAAATTTTTCATTTTCACAAGAGGTAACAGGAGAAAAGCACCCCATAATTTGTTACCCATTTTCTCCTGAATACGGCAACACCCCATATGTGGTGGTAAACTGCTGTGGGGGCACATGGCAGGACTCAAAACAGAAGGAGCGCCATATGGATTTTGCAGAACAGATTTTGATGGATTGGTTGCGGGTGCCATTGATTTTTTATTTTTTGAGTTATTGTCTTATGTGGGGGCTCATTTTTTGCGGGACGAGATGACGGTTTGATTGGTACCATTTGGGTGTACATAAGACTTTTTGATTGCTTGGTATTACAGTTTTTGTGAGTCAAGGTAAAAACAAATAGCTGTTTTGGCATGTTTTTTTAAAAAAAATTTTTTACAACATTCACCTGGGGGGCTATCTCATGTAATATTTTTATAGAGCAGCTCCTGCACCCGCCCGATCAGCACTCAGTAATAGTACGGCGCTGGGCGTCTAGCACCTACATAATTTTAAATTTGTGCCACCTACATCTAAAAATGAGCTATCTCTTATCTAAGAGAGTCAGCATGACTCTCAATTAGCATCAATTAGCAAATGATAGGCTAAATCTTTCAGTCTTCTGTATTACACGTGGTCCTATTTTATTGTCTTATTCATGTTATTCAAATTATTGTTGATGTGTAATGATTAAAGCATTTCAAATGAAGCTTTATTGCTCTATGCATGCAAAAAACATGTATTAGGCTACTTTCACACTAGCGTTTTAAAATTCCGGTATTGAGTTCCGTCATAGGGGCTCAATACCGGAATAAAACGCTTCAGTTTTGTCCCCATTCATTGTCAATGGGGACAAAACTGAACTGAAGACAACGGAATGCTCCTGAAAGCATTCCGTTCCGTCTTCAGACCGGAGAACAAACCGCAGCATGCTGCGGTTTGCTCTCCGGTCCAGGCATCCGCACCAAGACGGATCCGGAATGACCCCCAATGCAAGTCAATGGGGGTGGATCCGTCTGGTGTGACCATAATGGTAACCGGATCCGCCCTCCATTGACTTTCAATGGAGTCCATTACGGATCCGGCTACACATAGACACATACAGACACAGACACACACACATAAACATAAACATACACACACATATAGACATACAAACACACATACATACTTACATGCTCCCCGGCAGGTCTTCGGAGCGTCAGGGACAGGAGGGCTCACACAGGTCACGATTCCCCACAGCGCCCTCTGCTGGGCGCCTGGTGGAATCGTCATGATTCCACCAGGCGCCCAGCAGAGGGCGCTGTGCGGAATCGTGACCTGTGTGAGCCGTCCTGTCCCTCTGACGCTCCGAAGACCTGCCGGGGAGCATGTAAGTATGTATGTGTGTTTGTATGTCTATATGTGTGTGTATGTTTATGTTTATGTGTATGTATGTACTGTGTGACATGTGTGGGGCCGGAGCGCGGTTCCGGCTCCACACATGTCACTGCGGCAGGCCTGATCCGGCAGCACCCTTCACCTGCCGGATCAGGCCTGCCGCCAGTGTGAAAGTAGCCTTACATTTTCCTTCTGGTCCACCTTCTCTTGCATTCAGAGGTGGAAATACATGGTCAATAGCTTTCCTGCTCCCTTCCTCTCCTCTCAGTGCCGGCATAGAGATCTCATAATTAAGCAGATGAAGTGGTCCAGACACCATTCACTTATTTGTTCCTACTTTTAAATTCACAGAACTTCCTGAAAAGTTCAGGTGCTTGATGAGCTGCTACCCACCCACAGAAAGGAAAGAAAGTCCTCCAGAAAAGTGAGTTAAACAATTTTTAAAATAATTTTAAATTTGTGCCACCTACATCTTATCTAAGAGAGTCAGCATGACTCAGCCCAATTAGCAAATGATAGGCTAAATCTTTCAGTCTTCTGTATTACACGTGGTCCTATTTTATTGTCTTATTCATGTTATTCAAATTATTGTTGTATTAGAATATTTTATCTTTTAAACCCAAATTGTATCTCCTTTCACTGAAAGCCTTTTATATCTACATCTATTATAACAAGAATAACCAGTGGTCCAATAAATAAATGTGAATAATACCAGTGAGAGGCGTACTCTTTATGATGACCCTGCCTAACAAAAATGAATCACTCACTTCTCCATTAATATTATAACATGTGCATGGGTTACAGTAAAGACGTTTTACCCACCTAATAAAGTTGCTAATAAAATGCCAAAACCAAACTTTTTCAAGACTCTCAATAGGAAGAGCTATTCTACCATATCAAAATCCTTGGTGCATCTGGAGACAGGATGGAGTGGCACACTCCATGTTCACCTGAAAATTAGCATATAACTTGCAGATATTGTAAGCAGTCGAACTTATTCTAGTCTTCATTGACCCGTAAAGCAATGACTTTGCCCAATTTTGTAGCCAACAGCTACAACTTGATGCCTGTATTAAGAAGAGATCTTGGCTGATATTACTTGTACATCCCATTCTTCCTACTTAGTCATTAGGGCTATTATTGCCTTTGACCCTGGAAAGCTGAACATCTTCACATGACTCTTTCAAGAGACTCGGAGGCAAAACCTCCTCATATCTTCTGTACACTTTATACGGTAGCCCATCTTTGAGGGATGAGTTTTATACGTAGATTTCAAGGGTGGTATTGTTTTCTGGGGAAAAAGGGTCCTTTTTTGTGCTTGACAACGCCTTTAAAGGAAACATGTCACCTGTACTATACGGCCCTCACTGAGGGCAGCAGAGTGTAGTGACAAACCCCTTGATTTTAGTGGTTGAGTCCTATGAGGCTCGTTGTCTCTTCCCTCCCCCACCTCCAAACTAGGATTGAGAGGTTTCTTTCCTTTGCTCAACAGGAATTAAACCTAACCTATGAATCTTTGTCTGGAGGCAGCGAAGGGCGGGGAGAGTGAGCTTCATCAAACTCATCTTCCTCGCAATGCTGGTGCACGCTCCGGAGTTCAACATCTCAACATAAATGTACCGACTGTTAGCTCATACGTTACCACTGAAATCAGTGTGTCTGCCATGATACTATGCTATGCTCAGTGAGGACCACATAGTACAGGTGAAAGCTTGCCTTTAAAGTATGGTCAGAGCAATAATGCCATGAAAGACCTCTTATAACGGAGTGTCAGTCTTTGACATGACAATTGAGGCCTTGTTGGCTGCATTTCTGTTAATATCGGATCTATTTTATATACATAATAGAGCTTTTATACAGCAGACGTTTCTTACACTTTGTTTATCCGTCGTTATTCTGATTTATGTTTTTCATCTTATCCTGACTTTGAGAGCTTTGCCTCCCTGTGACTAGCTGATCCATTTTGATTACTTGGTTCATCCCCAGCAGACAAGTCATTTAAGATAAGAAACTCACTTATGTCAAGATTAAGAACTGCTCCTCTCAGGTGTTCCTCCACTTCTTATTCCTCCACTTTGTTTCCAGTGTCTTGAGCTCCTTTTGTCCATAGAAAGTATAAGAAAGAATGCTATGAATATAGTTCTGAATAAAAATCGCTATGCATCTGATGACAGCTTATTTCCTGCTACTTACACAACACCAACATTTTCTGTCTATCCCTTTCCCCAATGGGGATCTCAATCTAATTTTCTTAACTCCCACACATTGAGGTTAATATCACAGGAAGACAATTAACCGTCACAAACGCAGGAAGAGCATTCAATCTCCATGCAATTCCATAGCAACAATAGCCATGAGCAGTATGATGTCTGGCCACGTCATTCTAGAGATTCTTAAGAGAATTCCTATTTCTAGACTGAAAAACCATTGAAACTATGTAGTGGAAAGCACTAATATATGTGGCTCTTCCCTATTGACAAGGCAATTTAGAGACCTTCGAGATCTACTCTTGCTCTAGGCTTCTTCGATTAAGGTGTTATTGCTTAGCTTGTTGTTTTCAAGTCACTTGGCTGTTGACTCATGTGTTTATCATCCGTAAAGTCCAAAAAATAAATTATATGGTTATAATGACAATGGATACCACATACCCTATAGTGTGCATATATTAGTGCCAGCCGTAGAAGACAATCACATAAATCATAGAATAACAGCTACTCTAGATATAGTGTCAAGTAAATGTTTGATGCATCTGTAGCCTCCTCCCCTATATAACCCTCGTTCTGCCTTCTACTACTCAGGTCACCTATAGTGGCAAATCCCCTGTGTCCAACTGAAGGAAATCTGTCTCATTATAAAGAATTATATATGCTATCCTTAAAGTGTACATGAGTTTTCAAAAAAAAAGTTTGCATAATGGCTGTACAATTATGTGAAGGAACAGTTATGTTTAGGCCTCCCTAAAGTCTCTTTCAGCCACATTGTTTCCTGTTTTAGCAGCACAGCTAGATGCATTTCACTCAGAAGCAGTGGGTGTCCTCTTCTGTTGAATCTTCCAGTACTATATATAGTAACCACACTTTCCTCTATGTTTGTTTTCTTCTAGGGAGCTCAGAAAGATGATGAGAATGGAGAAATCACACTTACAGAAAAGCAAAAGCTCCTGTTATCTTCAGATGCACTGTAAAAGCAGTTGTTTTATCAGGCTCAGGATCTCGGCTAGCTCTGATGCGCCCCCATTTCCTCCTGGGAACCGTCTCCTGAGTCTCTGTTACTAGGGATGGACCTTGCCTGACACAACATGCAGTGGACTGCAAGTTTGGTGGGAGTGAGACCCCTAGTGGCCATGATTTTACTTTTTTTTTTTTTTAAGGTGGATGCAGGCATATTTTTTTAAATAAGGTGATTTAGAAATTTGCTAGCAACACCATTCTCTCTATTAAATAAAATTGTGTGAAAGTACAGTGAACCTTTGACTCCTTCCAATCGCAGCTAGTTTACTTTTTTTTTTTCCTTCCAAGAGCCATCACATTTATTAACTTGTCCAAAAACATAGCCACAGAAGGACTCGTTTTCTGCAGGGACATTGTATTTTATTTTTTAAATTTACCATATCATGTATTGAAAAATTATTAAAAAAAAAAATCTTTGTGGGGTGAAATTGAAAAAACAAAATCCCTGCTATTCCACTATTGTTTCATGAGTTTTGTTCTTACGGTAAAAACAAAATTCATAAATAAAAATGACATGATACCTTTACTGTGCGGGATACTAAAGTGATAGTTTGTTTTATGATATCCTGCTTTGAAAAAAAAAATATTGTGAAAAAAGTAAAAAAAAAAAAATGTAAAAATTACTTCTCTCCTTTGAGTTTGCCCTATTTTAGCAGCACCAGCCTTTCCTTACACTGGGAAGAGAACACAAGCTGTGGGTGAGCATCAGAACTTCCTAAGCTGCCGTATTTAAAAGATGAACATATCAAAGTTACAGTCCTTAAGGCCAAGAAACAGAGACGCTATAATCCGGGGAGAACACGCTGTGTGAGGATGCCGCCCCGCATGCAGAAGGTTAACATTTCTAAATGTAGTTTGAGAAGCAATGGCACAGGGACAGCCGCAGGAATTCCCATTTACTTTTTCATGCAGGCCCTTATTTAAAACAGCATGACGCCCAGTAATTGGTGCACTTGCAATGTACACTGAACCACGTGAAAAGTACTTTTAAAATTTCTTTAGGTTTTCTGGGAATAAATGTCTTGTTAAAGGGCAGAGGCATACGGAAAATGAGTAAAGATGCACAAAAAAAGGGAAGGGAAGGAAAACAAATAACAAAGTAATTGTACAATCTGGTCATGTTTGCTGTGTGCCTAAATACATCAGATTCAGAATTCGAGCGAGGAAACGCTGCGGATAGTATTTATTAAACAATATATTTTTTTTAGAAAGGTCACCAGAGCAAAGATGCATGGAACAATGGCTGGAAAGACTTCAGAAAAGCAGGACACATCCAACAGTCTATATACTATAAAAAAGAAAGCAAACAAGAAGAGAAGAAAACACTGCAGCAGAAAACAAATGGACAATTGACAGGATTGGGTTTGTTGAAAGGTTATATACAGTAGATGAGCATTCTTCCCATAGAGGTTGCCAAGGCAGCTGCTATAGGACCACTGAAAAGATGCGTCCCAGCTCAGAGTGGCTTTCTTTTAATAGATGCTGTAATGGGCCCTACAACATTAGCAAGAAAGATGTGGAGAAACCCAAGAATTACGGAAAGGAAATGAAGGGCAAACAAGTAGCAAGTCCTCCTGTCCTACAGGGTAATTTAACAACTACAAGAAACAGGCCCCACTGGTATTTCTACTATTAGGCTTCTTGGTTGCCACAGAAAATCCATAGAAAAATTTCCTCTAAGTCTTTGTAGCTAATAAACTAGTCTGGGACCTGGGCATTAATGTCAGAATTGTTCACTTGAGATGACTGCTAACACTCCAGCACATTTTAAACTGGGGCACACAGTCAAAATAATTTCCTGTAATTCACCATTTCTCATTGCCAGGAGGGTTTGACTTGGCTGCAGGCGATTTTCCTGGTCAAGGTCCACTAAATAGTCACGACCAGGTAGCACATCACAGGTCAGAAGACAAAACGGGAGAGCCTGTTATAAGCTCCAGGCTACGCTACGTTCCACAATGCTGTGCATGCTGCATATCAGGCACTCATCCTCTGCTGGGGGTAAGTGTGAAACAGGTCCTGCTGCAGTGGGAGAAGAGTGCCTGTTCCAGCCAATTAAGCAGTTCAGCTCTTTTTAGTGCATTACTAGTGTAAATTCAGTGCATTTTAGTTTGTCACTATACCTGCCTAATTGTCTAATTTAGCGCATTTTAGTGCGTCAATATGCCAGTTTAAGGCTCCATTCACATGTCCTGTTTTTCTTTCCTGATTCAATCCTGATTTTTTCAGGACCCATTGAAATGAATGGATCCAGATCAGGATCAGGATCGAATCAGGACGTGTGAATGGAGCCTAATTCAGCATATTTTAGTGCATCAATACCAGTGTGTGCAGTGTGTTTGCACAGCTGTGTGCTACATCTGCAGGATGAAAATAAGCTGTTTGCATTCAAACACAAACGTAGGCTCTACTACAGTACATGAAGCGCCATCACCAGATCTAGTGGGAAAATAGAACTAGCCTGCAATAGAAACCAGATTGTCCTCTTTCTCCCTGTCTCCTTTTGCATCAGCCAGAATGCATCCACATGTAGTACAGTGTCCTTATCATCATCATCATCAGTTACTGCTTCTGTCGTCATAGATAACAGAATGATTGGCTAGCAAAGCCTAGAAATCTGATGGTGTGGAAGCTGAACTCCCATCTTGCTGGTGGTGATGCAGTCACTGCCATATTGCAGTGGATTCTGTTGCCTTTAGGGAGCTGACGACGTTTGTCAGCCTCCCTGGAAGATGCCTGGCCACCATTATTAGCTGCAACTGGGATAGGTAGTCAGCGACAATGGCAAAAACATTGCTGCTGCACTGCAATTGGGGTAAATAAGACCTGCTGGCTGCATAGTGCATTTGATAAATTTAGTGATGCAATGGTTTTTGAAAAAGTATTGTAGCTAACAGAAAGTGCTGGTCATGTCCAGGATAGTGTCCGTGCATTTCAGACATTATGGAATTTCAGCAACAGCACAGCCTGCCTTTCACCTTACATATGCTGGAGTATCTGTACGAGCAGGGTAAAGCGGTGAATGATTTCATCATGCACCAGTTCACTACAGCAGGGGTGTTATTTTGAGATTAGGCACTGGCAGCTCAGGGATGTGTATTGCTTATTTAGGCACTTTAAAGAGTCCCCCAGTTTTGTCAGTAGTGACTACTGTGGCATCAACAATGTTATGTCCCTGATATTTATATCAGGGAAAACACGCTGATGGTGGAAGAAGAACAGCTTCTGTATCTTGCCTGCCGCCCAATAGCTGTGGGGACACAAATGGACAAAGTGTACAACTGGTAGAGTCGCTTGTGCAGGAGGACAAAGCTGCTTCTGCTGCTGCTGAAGATGATGACAACACGATACTGACCATGATGATAAATGATCTCAGTGTGTATGTATGTGTGTGTGTGTGTGTGGGGGGGGAGCTGGAAAGAACTGGGTATTGGGCATAGACCGTGGGGGTACTACAAATTATTTATATTGTTATGTATTTTACCATTTTGGAGCCACAAAATGGGATATTTTTAAAAACATCCTAATATCTAATTGTGAGAGGTACATACCATATAGGAATAAAATAATAAGAAACAAGAAAAAACCAATGTGGATAAATAGAACTGTAAAGAAAGCAATAAATACAAAAGAAAGCATTTAAATCACTAAAAAACAGGAGGGGAGTGAGGAAGCATTGAAAAACTATAAGGAAAAAAATAGAATATGTAAAAGACACATAAAAACAGCCAAACTAGAGACCGAGAGATTAATCGCCAAAGAGAGTAAAACTAACCCTAAAATGTTCTTCAATTATATAAATACTAAAAAGTATAAACCTGAAGGTGGGGCCCCTTACAGAGTAATGAGGGGGAGTAGCAGAGGAGCCGACTGAGTGAGAAAGCGAAAGCTGCGCTGAAATTAACTTTTTCTCCACTGTATTCACTGAGGAAAAATTAAAATGTCAGATGAAATGCAGAGTATAAAAGTAAATTCCCCTTTAAAAGTGGCCCTCTCTGACCCAGGAAGAGGTGCAGCAACGTCTTAAAATATTAAAAATGAGACAATCACCAGGACCGGGATGGCATACCACCCCCTGTATCCTAAGGACGAATTAAGTAATGTAGATCGACAGACCCCTTATTTCTGATATTTAAGGACTCTATTACTGACGGGGAGTGTCCACGGATTGGCGCTAGCAAATGTGGTGCCAATATTCAAAAAGGGTCCAAAAACAGAGCCTGGAAACTATAGGCCGGTAAGTTTAACGTCTGTTTGGGTAAACTGTTTGAAGTTTTCTGAGAGATGCTATCTTGGAGTACCTCAATGAAAATAAGCAAATAACTCCATATCAGCATGGCTTCATGAGGGATCGGTCATGTCAAACCAATTTAATCAGTTTCTATGAGGAGGTAAGTTCTAGACTTGACCGCGGCGACTCAATGGATGTCGTATATTTGGACTTCTCCAAAGCGTTTGACACTGTACCACATAAAAGGTTAGTATACAAAATGAGAATGCTTGGCCTGGGAGAAAATGTCTGTATGTGGGTAAGTAACTGCTTAGTGATAGAAAACAGAGTTATTACGGTACATACTCAATTGGTCACTGTCACTATGGGTACCACAGGGGTCTGTATTGGGTCCTATTCTCTTCAATATATTTATAATGATCTTGTAGAAGGCTTGCACAGTAAAATATCAATTTTTGCAGATGACACTAAACTGTGTAAAGTAATTAACACAGAAGAGGACAGTGCACTGCTACAGCAGGATCTGGATAGACTGGAGGCTTGGGTAGAAAAGTGGCAGATGAGGTTTAACACTGACAAATGTAAGGTTATGCATATGGGAAGGAATAATGCAAGTCACCAGTACATACTAAATGGTAAAGCATTGGGTAACTCTGACATGAAAAGGACCTAGGAATTTTAGTGAACAGCAAACTAAGCTGCAGAAACCAGTGTCAGACAGCTGCCAAGGCCAATAAGATAATGGGTTGCATCAAAAGAGGCATAGATGCCCGTGATGAGAACATAGTCCTGCCACTTTACAAATCACTAGTCTGACACATATGGAGTATGTGTACAGTTCTGGGCTCCTGTGAACAAGGCGACATAGCAGAGCTGGAAGAGGGTCAGAGGAGGGCACTAAAGTAATAATGAATGGGTGGACTACAGTACCCTGAAAGATTATCAAAATTAGGGTTATTCACTTTAGAAAAAAGACGACTGAGGGGAGATCTAATAACTATGTATAAATATATCAGAGGTCAGTACAGAGATCTCTCCCATCACTATTATCCCGAGACAGTGACCATGACGAGGGACATCCTCTGTCTGGAGGAAGAAGGTTTGTACATAAACATAGAAGATGATTCTTTACGGTAAGAGCAGTGAGACTATGGAACTCTCGTGAGGAGGTATGGTAAGTTCACTAAGAGAGTTCAAGAAGGCCGATTATTTCTGAGGGTAATAATATACAGGTATAGTTACTAGAGAGGGTCGTTATCCAGGGTTATTCTGATTGCTGACTGGAGTCGGGGAAGGAATTCCCCCTAAATGAGGAAAATTGTTACCTAGGGTTTGCCTCCCTGGATCAACTTTAAACAGGCCGAACTGGATGGACAGATGTCTTTTTTCGGCCTTACAAACTATGTTACCATTTGTCTCTTGGCTGCTACAACTAAAACCGAAGGAATGACAAAGGCTGTTCCTCCCCTCTTGGTAGGAATGGGCAGGTCCTGATTCCTGCCAAGATAAGTTGTTGAGAAGCTTCAGAGTGGGGATGGAGAAAGTTGCTGTGTTCCTGCTCCTGTGACAGATTTCTCCAGAAAGAACTACTCCAAATTGTCCACAAGTAAAGCCTTGAGATTCCAGAAAACAGAGTGAACTGCTACATCTACAGACACTGCTGTAAGGGGAGGGAACATGGCTAAGTCACCCATGACCAAACAACCACTAGACCAGTATCACCTAAGTGCTGAATTGCCACCAAACAACCTGCTCCATATCCTTGCTGGTGCCAGGGAAGAATTGTGCTAAAGGCCTGCTGGTACTGAATATATTTCAAGTTCTACTTTTCACTCAGTCAAAAAACAAGACTTTGTTACATTTAACTCTGACCTCCTTCTTCAGTGCTATAATTCGCCTGCTCTTCCCCAGGTAGCAACAGCCTGAGGGAGTACACCATGGCAAAACACCTTATCAGGAACACTACCATTCCCACCCTCTAAACCGGCTCAGCAGCACAGGATACACTGTGTATATAACTTGACGCAGCTTTTGTCGAGCAAATGGCTGCTGCCCAGATGTCTGACCAGGAGGTCCCTGTAAGCCCCCCTACTGTGTCACCCACCTCCCGCTGTCTCTGCTAACACAAATAGCAGAAGCTGCAGCAGCTGATTCAGTCTCATGACCATGATGGAACATATTTTCCATGTGCTACACCAGGCTGATGCAAATCGAGACGCACCACCTGAACAAGCAGGTTCAGTCTTATTTGTACTGTGTCCCTTCCATGGCACATACCATGTTCCCTGACCCTGTCAGGCAGACTGGAACAGTGGCCGGAACTGGCCCAGTTTGGTCTTGTACTGTCTTGTCCAGCTTCCAGTGTCATCTTAGAGAGGATTTTCAGCACCATAGCTGGAGGCGTCACATGTAATAGAATAAACTTGTCTTCTGCAAGTGTACAAAACATCACTTTTGGATGGATGGATGGATTTGTGAGGATTTCACACACCTGCTACTCGGCCATTGCTGATGATGGTTATTTATTGCCAGCCCAATCACTGTATGGCTGCTGTTGCCAACGCCACAACAACTGCTATTCCCTTTATTGCCACTACCATTATGCCTTCACAAGTAACAGCAAACACAATGCAACAACACTCACGCAAAGTATATATATCATTATATTCACCATATAACAAGAATATGAGGTTTTTAGCAAATACATTTTAATCAAAATCATGTGTGCCCATCCACCACGGCAAGGTGACCTCAATCTGTATGAGAAGCTACTCTGTGATACCTCTCTCTGTGCCAACTGGCCTCTTAATTTAGGAAGAGCAGGTTCCGCATGTATACTGTGTCTGCTCTATTTGTTACTTTTCTCTGTGCCAGCAGGCCTCTGAATTCAGGGACAGCAGACTACAGATTATGGGGGTCATTTATTAAACAGAAATAAGCCTATATTAGGTGTATTTCTGTCTCAAAAGGTCCTTTGAGCTGCAATCTGCGACTTTTGCCCCCTCACACCAGGTCTAAAAAAGTGTGCGTGGCATGGGCTGGGAAGGGGATCGGCCGGTATGCCCGTCTCATTTACCATTTTCTACGACAGTTTTAGGTGTAGAAAATGGTCAAAATGTAAGAAGCTGTCTTACATTTAGAAGCGGCGCGGTGGATCCGCCAAAGTTATGTAGAGGCTGGCGCTAGTGCAGGACTTTATTAATACCGGTGTATATAAATAAATATATATATATATATATATATATATATATCACTAAAAACAGCCTATGGTAAGGATGGGTTAGATGATGAAAGTGCATGACAAAAATGGAGGCATGCACACATCATTTTGCAGGATATGCTGGCTAACCTTTGTCTTTGCAGTAAGGAAAGGAGACCTCAGAATGTCAAACACCAATTTTAAGGCCAATTGGAGCACTGTTAATTTGTAAGGATGAGTGAATCGATTCTAACAAATTGATTCATTAATTGCCGGTACCTTTACCCAGGCAGATTATTCATAAGAACGCTCATTATCAATAATCTGTCCAAACATGGGGCAGTGTAAGAATCCCCTTTACAAAGTGTGGACCCTTTAAATGCTGGATGCAATAGACGGAAGACCACCCCTTACATGATATGTAACCTTTCTCTCTCTGCTCTGATCAGGATCAGGATGACGTGCAAGTCCACTAACCTATTCGATCAGTTTATCTGATAACAGATTACATTCAAAATTCTAGATGCCCATAAAAGGTGTGTACCTGTGAGGTGGAAGTATTGTAAAATCTATATCATACAGTAGTCTGTACATAATGATGTCTCTTCAATGTCTGTGTCTTCTTTAGTATGGCAATTTTTTAAACTGGCCTCATATTTATCCAGACACTGGTCAGATTAATTATCACCTGCACCACCACCGAATCTTATTAATACAGTCTTTTGATGTCTTTGTTCATGGTTTTACGCTGTCCACATTTGCATAACCTCCCATTGGTAATGTAGAGCTGTTCCTTTCATATTAGACGTGTATGCTTTCCCCCACAGATGGTGTGTATCTTCTGATTTTTATTGGCTATTAATTATCTTCTTGCTCTTGCATTAATTCTAACTAAAAATAATCACTGGTGGATTCGGAAACACAAGTTGATCTTATCCACCACTAATACAGTCTAATAGATTAAAATAGTGATTACAGAAGGACATAGTAAGATGGACCATACCATGTAACCTTCAAAAGTGATGATTTATAACCAGCAGTATTTTTTTGACTAGATATTAGGCTTGAAGGGTTGTCTGTTAAAGTTGCCCTGGAGATCAGCTGCTCACCACAAGTATGTATATTGAACCTCCATCAAACAGAAGATGGCTGGAGAAATTGTGTCCGCCATATATTTGTAGAATTGCATGCCAATCAAATGATTATGTCTCTGCTATGAGTAATGGGGGGAAGGGCTCCTAAACCCTCTCAAAATAACATCCATATGCTTAAAGAGGACCTCTTACCGCTCCTGACATGACTGTTTTAATAGCTTCAGGCATCCCCCATGTAATAACAATTCTGGAACATATATTCTTATGTCTGTATGTTGTGGCCATTCCTTTATTATTTCTACCACAAGTTATGAATGAATTGCTAGCAGTCTGCAGTAAGGGTACAGAGGGGAGGTAACCAGTTGGGGTGTGTACCTGCACAGACCCACTCTCTCCAATCAGTGCTGCCATTTTTTAGACTGTGCAGGTACACACATACTTACTGCAGACCGCTAGCAATTAATTTATAACTTCTAGTAGAAATAATATAGGAATGGCACATCATAGAGCTATAAGAATAGATGGGGCTCCATCGGGTTAGGAGTTCTTTGATGAGCAGGCCTAGAGTGTTTGAGTGAGCTGCTAACATCTATGCCTATTCCAAGGAACATCCCTGAGATTATAAACTGTCAAATAAAATACTGAACTGTGAAATTACCCCGAAAAGAAGAACAGACATTTACCGACAGTGGAGAATCACTTGGACTAAGGCTACTTTCACATTAGCGTTTTCAATTCCACTATTGTCATCCATCATAGTATCTCAATAGCATATGAAAATGCTTCGCTTTTTGTCCCCATTCATTGTCAATGGGGACAAAACTGAACTGAACGAAATGAAATGCACCAGAATATATTCCATTTAGTTGCGCTCCCATCTTCGACAGAATGATGAATGGATCCGTCATGCCTGACAATGTAAGTCAATGGGGACGGATCTGTTTTCTCTGACACAATAGAAAACGGATCAGTCCTCCATTGACTTACAATGGTGTTCATGACGGATCCGTCAAGGGTATATAAAAAATAATACAACCGCATCAGTTCACAGATCTGCAAAAAAACGCTAGTGTGAAAGTAGCCTAAGACAGTAAAGTAATTGCATGTTTTATGGCAATAGACTTTACCACTGTGGAAAAGAGTTTGGGCCCGTTCACATAGAAAATTGTGTCTGTGTTGTAATTCTGCCAGTGGCTGCATTCTACCACCCATTCTTTTCAATAGGACGCAGTGCTGAAAATCGTGGAGCAGCGGCTTAAAAACCATAACCATGCCAAGAAGGAACATGTTTCTTCTTGGCGCATTCACGGCAGCTTCGAGATCTGTATTGTTGGCTATCCGGATCTTAGTTCTGCACACCACAGACTGAGCATTGCAAAAAGTGTTGATGAGAATGGAATTCCATGCCTGTGATTATTAAAAAAGATTCCAAAGTGTATCTAGAGAGAGAGAGATTCAAGTATGATGACTACCATCATTGCTGTTGCCTATACGCAATTATTGGGAAAAGCCTACTGTGATGTACAGTATGTCAGAAGTGTATCCATATGAACTGCAACCAGGGGCGTAACTACCATAATGGCAGACCATGCGACTGCTATGGGGCCCAGGGCAAGAGGGGGCCCAGTCTTAGTTGGGATTATCTCCTCTTCTACTGGAGGTGACAACTTGGTCAGGACTCTACCCTCTAAAGGGATAACTTTTATCACATGAGGCAGTGGAAAAATGGCCCAAGGGTCACTGAAAGGGGTTTAGGCAGAAACCCTTCTGTCCCGTGTGGGGGGCCTGGTTTGATCCTTGCTATGGAGCCCTTACTTCTCTATTTACGCCACTGCAACTCTCATATTCAGTAAAGAGATACTTTGTTATTGAAACCAAACTGGCCTGGTCATTGACATCACCTTCTTTCACCAGTCCCACCCTTACTCTCCTGCCTTGCACCCCACTGCTCATCTAACATCAAGGGCAACCCAGCCACCATTGGATAGGGACTCCAAGATCCAGGGATGTGCCCTGAGTTGAAGAAGGGTTGCGCTCCTCCACTCAGTGTAAACATGGATTAGCCACTATGAGGACAACAACCATTCTCATTACCACTGCTCCCATCCGCTCAAGTTCCAGCCAGCCACCACGCCTCTCTGGAAGCCTGGTGCGCTGCAAGTGTATAGCCACCTTACTCATAGCATGACATCCACATGCTTTTAGTCATATTGCGTATCCACAAAATACTATATTGTCTTCCATCACAACCTCTTCGGTATCTCATGTTTTCATTGCTAGCATCATGTCACAGTGTAAGAGACACACCATATGAAGTACCACATATTTTTGCAGATGTTGACCTAAGTAACTCTCCTCTGGTATTAATAAGATTGGAAAATGTTACACATAAAATAAAGTCCCCAGACATATGTTATTCTTCATCAGACCATATTTTAGGAGAAAGAACAAGCTGTGACTTGTTAAAGAGCAAGTGAAGCCAGTGTGTGACATTGATATATTAACAGTGAGAGCTAAAAAGAGCTAATAAAATAAATGGATTAACTGGACGCTTTTTAATTTTATGAATATATTTGGTACGATGTCTGTGTCTCACTTTGGAGCAGGTAGCTTGCGATCTTAAAGGAACCTGTCATCATAAAAATGCAGTGCTATCTGCAGCAGCATGTTATAGAGCAG
>ONZH01022592.1:0-29868 GCA_900303285.1 Rhinella marina | reverse complement strand
TGAGTTGACATACAGTAAGTGGTAACGTCATGCAGTTTTTTAATGGCCAAGTGGATTGCCGAAAAATGTGCAACCATTAAACGTGTTCACCCTCCAACCAACATCAGTTATTGACTGAGAATGAGAATCAGATGTGGAGTTACTTTCTGTTATACACTCATTATGGATCCTTTTGCTCTCTGATTGCCTAGGCAGCATGGTTTTATACACGTACAAAACCTATTTAAAAACAAAAATTAATTAAATAAATGTAATAACTGATTTGCTAAACGTGTATTTTCTTGCCAAGAGATTTAATTAAGATTTACCAAAAGCAATATTAAGCTGATTCATAATTGAAGAACAGTTTTATAAAGTAAATAGGTGCAGCTATTGTCAGAGTTGACCCTCCCTGAACAAAGAAGATGAGGCAACATACAGTATTTCAAAATCAGAACATAAACTTTTTGCTGAAACTATGCTTATTAAAATGGACATACAGTACAGACCAAAAGTTTGGACACACCTTCTCATTCAAAGAGTTTTCTGTATTTTCATGACTATTAAAATTGTAGATTCACACTGAAGGCATCAAAACTATGAATTAACACATGTGGAATTATATACTTAACAAAAAGTGTGAAACAACTGAAAATATGTCTTATATTCTAGGTCCTTCAAAGTAGCCACCTTTTGCTTTGATTACTGCTTTGCACACTCTTGCCATTCTCTTGATGAGCTTCAAGAGGTAGTCACCTGAAATGGTATTCCAACAGTCTTGAAGGAGTTCCCAGAGATGCTTAGCACTTGTGGGCCCTTTTGCCTTTACTCTGCGGTCCAGCTCACCCCAAAACATCTCGATTGGGTTCAGGTCTGGTGACTGTGGAGGCCAGGTCATCTGGCATAGCACCCCATCACTCTCCTTCTTGGTCAAATAGCTCTTACACAGCCTGGAGGTGTGTTTGGGGTCATTGTCCTGTTGATAAATAAATGATGGTCCAACTAAACACAAACTGGATGGAATAGCATGCTGCTGCAAGATGCTGTGGTAGCCATGCTGGTTCAGTATGCCTTCAATTTTGAATAAATCCCCAACAGTGTCACCAGCAAAGCATAGCCACACCATCACACCTCCTCCTCCATGCTTCACGGTGGGAACCAGGCATGTAGAGTCCATCCGTTCACCTTTTCTGCGTCGCACAAAGACACGGTGGTTTGAACCAAAGATCTCAAATTTGGACTCATCAGACCAAAGCACAGATTTCCACTAGTCTAATGCCCATTCATTGTGTTCTTTAGCCCAAACAAGCCTCTTCTGCTTGTTGACTGTCCTTAGCAGTGGTTTCCTAGCAGCTATTTTACCATGAAGGCCTGCTGCACACAGTTTCCTCTTAACAGTTGTTGTAGAGATGTGTCTGCTGCTAGAACTCTGTGTGGCATTGACCTGGTCTCTAATCTGAGCTGCTGTTAACCTGCGATTTCTGAGGCTGGTGACTCGGATGAACTTATCCTCCGCAGCAGAGGTGACTCTCGGTCTTCCTTTCCTGGGGCGGTCCTCATGTGAGCCAGTTTCTTTGTAGCGTTTGATGGTTTTTGCGACTGCACTTGGGGACACTTTCAAAGTTTTCCCAATTTGTCAGAATGACTGACCTTCATTTCTTAAAGTAAGGATGGCCACTCGTTTTTCTTTACTTAGCTGCTTTTTTCTTGCCATAATACAAATTCTAACAGTCTATTCAGTAGGACTATCAGCTGTGTATCCACCTGACTTCTGCCCAACACAACTCATGGTCCCAACCCCATTTATAAGGCAAGAAATCCAACTTATTAAACCTGACAGGGCACACCTGTGAAGTGAAAACCATTTCAAGTGACTACCTCTTGAAGCTCATCAAGAGAATGCCAAGAGTGTGTAAAGCAGTAATCAAAGCAAAAGGTGGCTACTTTGAAGAACCTAGAATATAAGACATATTTTCAGTTGTTTCACACTTTTTTGTTAAGTATATAATTCCACTTTTGTTAATTCATAGTTTTGATGCCTTCAGTGTGAATCTACAATTTTTATAGTCATGAAAATACAGAAAACTCTTTGAATGAAAGGGGGTGTCCAAACTTTTGATCTGTACTCTATGTGTGATATGTTTGTTACATGACACTTGGAAGTCAGACTACCTGATAATTACTAAAATGTTGGCATATATGCTAAGCCCAGGGGCTCTTACCTGTCATCGTGATTTGAAATTGAACACCATCCTGTTGATACACATGCAGGAGCTTTCCTGATTCATCCATTATTTGCATCATGCGTGAACATGAATCCACAGTGTTATACAGCTGGTGAATATTTCATGCTTTGGTCTACTTGACAGTCTTATAGTAAATGATGTCATTTGATAAAATTTTGTAAAACAAGGCAAAGTCCTCATGTTTTACTTTTCACTTAAAGGGGTTGTCTCACTTCAGCAAATGGCCTTTATCATGTAGAAAAAAGTGAATACAAGGCACTTACTAATGTATTGTGATTCTCCATATTGCCTCCTTTTCTGGCTTGATTCATTTTTCTATCGCATTATACACTGCTCTTTCCAGGGGTTATGACCACAGCTGCAGAGCAGATAAGAGGTGGCTAGAAGGAGAGCTACTGCATATGAGTGCCTATGCATGCTCCCATGGCCCTGGCCACAAGAGAGGCCAGTGCTTTTTCCTTTTGTATGCAAGCACAGCCATCACTATCGGATTGCAGCAGAGGCCAGAACCCCTGGAAACAAGCAGTGTTTAATGTGATGGAAAAACAAATCCAGCAAAGGAGGCAATATGGACAATCACAATACATTAACTTTCAACATTTTATCTGCAGTGAAGTGACACAGAATTGGTGTGGAAGCAAGCATAATACAAAAAGTGACTAGTTATGGGCATCCATATATCAGGAACAAACCATATACAAGATTCAGGGTTGGATTAAGGATCCCATGGGCCCTGGGCAGTTTATAATGCATGGGCCCCTGCCCCACCCCCCACATGCTCCACCCCTGCCCTGCCCCCACACGCTCCATCCCTGCCCCGCCCCCACACGCATTTTTCCTCCTTAAAAAAAAATAAACGCAACTAAACAGACCAAATTATATTTGTAAAAACATCTATAGCCATAGAACTGACCGATATTTTCAAATGGTTACATATCCATAGTGCAAAACACAGCATATATTAAACAAAAAACATTACATAGGCAGTATAAATACACACATGCACTATTTTCTCTACTTCCTCTTCCTCTGTTGCAGTCACATGTCAAAAGTTGATCTCGTTATAGAAGAGAGATCTAGATCTAAAATTGGTGGGTATTGGAACCACCACTGACATTTGACATGTCTCTGCAACATGACACTTTAGGAGAGGTTAAGATTGGCAGTATGTACTGCTGTATTTAAAGGGTACATGTTGGAAATCATTGTAAAAATGTGGTAGCATCATGATAAAATGCAGCTTTAGGAAGAGGACTTGTGGTTGCCTGTGGGGGGGGGGGGGGGGGAGACAGCGCCCTGGTGTTGCACAGTGAATATGTTGGCCTGCTGAGGGGGGCAGAGCAAGGTAATGACATACTCAGTGGGCTGGATGGTGGGATTGCCGGACAGGGGGTGTGACAGGGCAGGAACATGACTTGGGGGCAGGATGGAAGGCGGTGATTGCTCAGGGGAGCAGTACAGAGAGCAGTGACTCAACCCTGGGGCAGGGCAAAGCTCAGTCACGTTAAAAAACAGAATGGAGTGCAGTGCAGTGATGTCACTCAGGAGGGCCAGACTTGGATAGCTGAGACAATTTGAATCAGACCTCCTAAGGATGCGCACTGATGGCAAAGACAGTTTAAAACTTTAGGTCACCAGAGATAAGTCACTGGGTAGAAAATTCTTTATAAGACAACAAAAAGGCACCCCTTCGCGCCCAGCGCCGTACATGTACGGCGCTGGGGCGATGTGGGCACATGACGCCCGTTCGCGGGTGCAGCGGGCGTCATGGCCGGCAAGTCTCTGCTGTTTCTAACAGCAGAGACTTGCCGCTACTTACCACCATCGGCGGCGTCTTCCTGGGAGCCTAGATGCCGTGATCACACGTGATCACGGCATCTAGTTGTGTCTCAACCCGGAAGCATTCGCTTCCGGGTGGTGTACAGACACCCCGTGTGGCCAATCGGGGTGTCTGTACACCATATGAAAACTGTAATCCTCGCTGGTGAGGATTACAGTTTTCAAAGTGCAATTCTTATTCTGGCCACTAGATGGCAGGCCAGGATAAGAAATGAGCAATTCTTGGATTTCTGAGTCTATAAAATCCATGATTGCTCATAAAGAAAAAAAAAAAAAAGCCACAATATATCAGCCCATATTTGACCTTTCAAATAGTAAAAAAAAAAATTAAAAAAATGTTAAAAAATATATAAAAAATAAAAAAGATATAAAAGTTCACATCACCCCCCTTTCCGTATAATTAAAAAATAAATACCTAAATAACAATAAATATAGACATCATGGGTATCACCGTGACTGAAAACGCCCATACTTTTAAAATATAAAAAAAAAATTCCAATACGGCGAATTGTGTGGCGGAAAAAAGCGTCCAAATGGCGATTTGCCGTTTTTTGTCACTTTTTTTTTCTAAAAAAATTAAATAAAAAGTGATCAAAAAGTCATACACACCCCAGAATGGTATCAATAAAAACTTCAGATCGTCCTGCAAAAAATGAGCCCCCATACAGCTCTGTACACATAAATACCAAAAAGTTATAGGGGTCAAGATTTGACAAGGAAAAAAAAAAAAAAAAAGGGCAACTTTCTAATTATTTTATCACTATGAAAACGCAGGAAAAACTATACATATTAGGTATTGCCGGATTCGTACTGACCAGTAGAATGAAAGTAGTGGATCAGTTTTAATGCACATCAAACGCTGTAAATAAGAAACCCGTAGAACTGTAGCGGAATAGCGTTTTCTTTGCAATTTCACCCGGTTTGGAATTTCTTTCCCGCTTCCCACTACACCATATGCAATATTAAATGGTGGCGTTGGAAAGTACAACTTGTCCCGCAAAAAATAAGCCCTCATACAGCTATGTGAACAGAAAAATAAAAGAGTTATGGCTGTTTGAAGGCAGGGAGCGCAAAACGAAAATGCATAACCGAAAAAACCTCCGGGCGCGAAAGGGTTAAACAGAGGTAAATAGTGACTGTATTGTAAACAAATCAGTGCCAACTAACTAAAGGGTTGTTAGGACATGTGTTGGTCATAAAAGGAACAATAGCTTTTAAAAAGCCATACCATTTTCCCGAACACCTCACCCGCCATTTTAAACAGATCTATATAAACATTTGTACAAAGAACTCACAACTAAGCAGCATTCAACACTTAGCATTATTATTAATATAGTATAACAAAAGTCAGACTGAGCTCTGATATATAACCAACACCTCCTCCTCAAAAGATATGCAAAAGAGGTATAAAAAAAGCCACTGTACAATTGTGCATAGGAGTGAAGGAGCACTGTTTTCATATCCACTCATGAATGTAGTGAAACCCACAGACTATATGTATCCGGTAATTGTGCAGGAATTAAAAAAAAAAAGCATAAGTCAGAAAGACAACTGGTTATCCACACTCTTTAACCCCTTGGCGACAATGGACGTACCGGTACGTCATGGGCGCGAGGTACTTCGCGCAACAGGGCGTACCGGTACGTCATGCATGTTAACCCCCGCTGCTCAGTGCAGCGGGGTTAACATGCTTTGATGGCGGCTGTTAGACACAGCCAGCCATCCGTAGTGAAGGCCTCGGGGGGTGCCGTGCACCCCCCATAATGGCGATCGCTGTGAATGGCTGGTCTATTCAGACCAGCCATTCACAGCAGGCTCCGTGTACTCGGCGGGGATAGCGCTATTCTAGCGAATCCCCGCCGAGTGTCAGGGGTTAGGGGGGGTCAGGGTGTCCCCCCCGCCCCCCTGATTGGCTGTGGGCAGATGGGTGGGCAGATGGGTGGGCAGATGGGCGGCGGGGGGGAGACTTCCAATGTGCGGGCGGCTGCCGCAAGTGCCGCCCGCAATAATTTTTCTGGCCCAGCGTTATTCAAGCAGAGTATCAGCATACAGCTGATACTCTGCTTGAAACTGCTGACATCGGTGCTGGCACCGATGTCAGCAGTTTAACCCCTTCCATGCCGCGGTCCGTAGGGACCGCTGTATGGAAGGGGTTAACAGGGAGGGAGCGCTCCCTCCCTCTCCCATCGGCGCTGCGGTGCGCTGGCAGCGCCGATGGTGTGGGCAGATGAGAGGGAGGAAGCTCCCTCTCCCTTCCATCGGGACGCTGCTCTGCTGTGGCAGCGTCCCGATGGTTACCATGGCAACCAGACGCTTTGGTCTGGCTTGCCATGAAAGCCTGTTCAAGCTCCTGCTAAAGGCAGGAGCTTGAACAGGCTATAAGAAAATACACTGCAGTACACTATACAGTGTACTGCAGTGTATTGTAAAATACCAGACCCACTGGTTCTTGAAGAACCAAGTGGATCTGAGTCCAGAAAGTGGAAAAAAAAAAAGTTAAAAAAAAAGTTAAAAAAATTGATTAAAAATAAAAAAACACACAATACATGAACATGTTAGGTATCGCCACATCCGTAACAACCCGCTCTATAAAAATATTACATGAGATGGCCCCCCAGGCGAATGCTGTAAAAAATTTTTAAAAAAAACTATGCCAAAATAGCCATTTTTTCCCCTCTTCCCTCACAAAAAGTGTAATAGCAGGCGATCAAAAAGGCGTAATTACCCCAAAATGGTATCAATTCAACCGTCATCTTGTCCGCAAAAACTGTACCCTACCTGAGACAATCGCCCGAAAACTGAAAAAAATATGGCTCTCTGAAAATGGCAACACAAAAAAATATTTTATTCTGTTCAAAAATGCATCTAATGTGTAAAACTTTCCAACAATAAAAAGTTGGACATATTGGGTATCGCTGCGTCCGTAACAACCTGCTCTATAACAATATTACATGAGATGGCCCCCCAGGCGAATGCTGTAAATTTTTTTTTTTTAAAACGATGCCAAAATAGCCATTTTTTCCCCTCTTCCCTCACAAAAAGTGTAATAGCAGGCGATCAAAAAGGCGTAATTACCCCAAATGGTATCAATTCAACCGTCATCTTGTCCCGCAAAAACTGTACCCTACCTGAGACAATCGCCCGAAAACTGAAAAAAATATGGCTCTCTGAAAATGGCAACACAAAAAAAATATTTTATTCTGTTCAAAAATGCATCTAATGTGTAAAACTTTCCAACAATAAAAAAGTTGGACATATTGGGTATCGCTGCGTCCGTAACAACCTGCTCTATAACAATATTACATGAGATGGCCCCCCAGGCGAATGCTGTAATTTTTTTTTTTTTAAAACGATGCCAAAATAGCCATTTTTTCCCCTCTTCCCTCACAAAAAGTGTAATAGCAGGCGATCAAAAAGGCGTAATTACCCCAAAATGGTATCAATTCAACCGTCATCTTGTCCCGCAAAAACTGTACCCTACCTGAGACAATCGCCTGAAAACTGAAAAAAATATGGCTCTCTGAAAATGGCAACACAAAAAAAATATTTTATTCTGTTCAAAAATGCATCTAATGTGTAAAACTTTCCAACAATAAAAAAGTTGGACATATTGGGTATCGCTGCGTCCGTAACAACCTGCTCTATAACAATATTACATGAGATGGCCCCCCAGGCGAATGCTGTAAAAAATTTTTTAAAAAAACTATGCCAAAATAGCCATTTTTTTCCCTCTTCCCTCACAAAAAGTGTAATAGCAGGCGATCAAAAAGGCGTATTTACCCCAAAATGGTACCAATGAAAACCTCACCTCATCCTGCAAAAAATGAGCCCCCACATAAGACAATAGCTCAAAAAATAAAATCAATGGCTCCCGCAAACCACTCCATCAAAATCTGTGTTGTAAAATCCATATGGCGCTCCTTCTGTTCTGAGTCCTGCCATGTACCCCCACAGCAGTTTACCACCACATATGGGGTGTTGCCGTATTCAGGAGAAAATGGGTAACAAATTATGGGGGGGCTTTTCTCCTGTTACCCCTTATGCAAATAAAAAAAATTGGGGCTAAAGCAACATTTTATTGGAAGAAAAAAATTTTTCATTTTCACAGCCAAGTGTTTCCAAATTCCGTAAAATGCTTAGGGGGTCAAAGTGGTCAGTACCCCCCTTAATATATTCTTTGAAGGGTGTAGTTTCAAAAATGGGGTCACTTTTTGAGGGTTTCCACTGTAGGGGTGCGTCAGGGTCTCTCAATTACAAAATGGTGCCTAAAAACTATTCTAGCAAATTTTGCCTCAAAAATCCGTATGGCGCTCCTTTCCTTCTGACCACTGCCACAAACCCATAGAGACGTTTACCACCACATATGGGGTATTTCTGTAAACTGCAGAATCAGAGCAATGTAAATTGAGGTTTAGTTTGCTGTTAACCCTTGCTATGTTGCAAGAAAAAAAATGTTAACATGAATAATCTACGAAAAAAGTGAAATTTTGAAATTTCACCTCCATTTTCCATTAATTCTTGTGGAACACCTCAAGGGTTAAGAAAGTTTGTAACAACAGTTTTTTATAATTTGAGGGGTGTAGTTTCTAAAATGGGGTCATTTATGGTGGGTTTCATTATGTAAGCCCCTCAAAATCACTTTATATCTGCATTGGTGCTAAAAAAAAAATGGTTTTGGAAAATTTGGTGAAAATTTGAAAAATGGCTTTTAAACTTCTAAGCCTCCTAACGTCCTAAAAAAGTAAAATGACGTTTACAAAATGATGCCAACATAAAGTAGACATATGGGGAATATAAAATAAGAAGTATTTTTGGAGGTATTACGGTGTATTTTGAAAGTAGAGAAATTGAAATTTGGAAATTTGGAAATTTTTCAGAATTTTTGGTAAATTTGGGATTTTTTCATAAATAAGGGTGAAATATATTGACTCAAATTTATGACTGTCATGAAGTACAATGTGTCACGAGAAAACAATCTCAGAATGGCCTGGATAAGTAAAAGCGTTCCAAAGTTATTACCACATAAAGTGACACATGTCAGAATTCAAAAATTTGGCCCAGACATTAAGGCCAAAATGGGCTCTGTCCTCAAGGGGTTAAAGGGATTCTGTCACCACCATTTTGCATATTAAGTTATTTATACCACTGGATTTCTCTTATCATAAGGATCCCCAAATGGTTATTGTTATAGGGCCCAGATGAAGATTTGTGGTGTAAAAATCCTTTTTTATCTACTGTCAATCACTTACATTAAGGGGCCCAAGGGGAGTTGCCCATGGTTGCTGGAGCCCGGGCTCGGCGATTCCGTTGGAGCCCCGGACCGCCCACCTAATTAATATTCACTTCACTGAGTGAAGCTCCGACGCGGCAATTGATGTACTGCGCCTGCGCAGCCCCGGACGGCACACCTTTTTTTTTTTTTTAAATCTCCATTATTTTTTTCAGGGACCAAGACATAAGCCTTTTTTCACTAACATGTAAATGAGGCACAAGTGGCAGTCAAGGAGCAGTCTCCAGCATGGCAATAGGCCAGGGTTGGCCAAACCAACTCCATAAATCCATGGCAGAGAAGGGGGAGAAGAGATATATGCAAGCAGGCATAGAGTCCATGAATAAGAGGGGATTAATCCAAACTCTGATCTTTTGCTGTGCTGGGGAATGCCCTCTGGTTACCCAAGTCCTAACTCCAATGTTGCACTCCATTCAATATCTCACTTCAGGTGTGGAGAGATGCACATCACACTGGGTGGTACAGTTACCAAGACATACATGTCACCCTGCAAGTTCATAGTATGAGTCTTGTTAAATAGAACAGGGTCTCTTGCACAGAACTCACAGGATGCTATATGCTTGCATCAAAAGCTGTAGCTGTAAATCCCTTCAGTGCCATTTTTTCTTGCATAAGAGGGGTACATAGAGATTTGGAAAACAGAACTAATAACTGCTGTCATTAAAGGGGATGTGACAGCAGTTACGGTTGTGGTCAATGCAGGGTCAGTATTGAGGGTTAGAGGCCAGGGTTAGTGGTAAGGCAGGGGCGAGGGCCAGTATTGGGGGTCTGAAATAGGGAGGCAGGGGCTAATATAAGGTTTAGGGCAGCATGTGGGAGGGCAGTTTATACTCACTTGTCCTGGCGTGGTCCACGCGGTCCCACGATGCAGACCCAGCCTCTTCTGGAGGGTCTGCTCCTGAGGAATGTCGCAGGTGGCGCAATGACGTCATTGCGCCGCCCATGTCACATCAGTGCGCCAGCCACCGGAGCCAGTCGGAGCATGAGCAAGGAAGGAACTTTTTTTTTTTTTGGCCACAAGATTCTTCCGGCGGGGTGCCGCCCCCCTGCCACCCTAGGCACCGTGCCCCTGGGGCCTAGGCTAGTTACTAATACGGCCCTGGGTGCCGCTGCGCCGCTAGTCCGACTCCTAATGTGATTATAATGGGGACAATCCGGCCTGTGCCCCCCCAGGAGGCTGGGCCCCGGGCGGTTGCCCAGATTGCCCTAATTATAATCCGCCTATGACAAGATTGCATAAAAGCTATCTATTATTGTTTGTAGAATTATTAGTAATGATTTGAATATAATGAAAGCAACTGATTGTAATGGAAGCATTACTGCAAGACTGATAGTACTAACACTACTGGCAACCTTGCTGATATTAACACATTTACTGCAATAAACCACCAGTCATACAAACATTACCCCTTCACAGCCCTAGACACCAAGGATGCTAAGACTAACATCTTTACTACAATGGACCAGCAGGGATTCAAACCGTAACCCCTTCACTCCCTTAGACCACCTGGAACACACACATTAAACCCTTCATTGCTCTAGACCAGGGATGCCCAACCTGCGGCCCTCCAGCTGTTGCCAAACTACCACTCCCAGCATGCCTGGACAGCCCACAGCTATTAGGGAATTATGGGGGCTGTAGTTTGGCAACAGCTGGAGGGCCACAGGTGGAGCATTCCTGTTCTATACCACCAGGGATGCAGGCAATAAATTTTATTGTGCTAGACCTAGATGTTGTTTAATACAATTTGCCTGATGATAGGTGGCTATCTGTATCTGGTTGTTTTGTACCGTAGATAATCATTTGGGTGCTGTAATTTAGTATTTCATTTGTTCTGTATTTCCCGGCTTAGAGAATGCAATGCCCAGGTCCTTAAATGTCCAACTTACCAGCTACAAATGCTAGAGGGGACATTTCCAACAATGCAGCTAAACATTATGGATGAATAAAGAGAAGTTATGCCAGGGAGGACCAAGTTGAGTTGAACTTTTGAACCAGGGCACATGAGCATTTAGCTAACCCTGTGCCTGTACACACAATGATACAGGGACAGCTGTCAATGACTGTGTGAGTGTGGGGTAAGTAGGAATGAGAATTTTTTAGGGACTATTTGTTATCAGTATGTTCTCTGAGCATACCACTTTATGACATAGAATTTAGTTTTATTTACTTGGGTTTAATTTTACTTTATTGATGAATTTATGGGTCATTTACTAATCTGAAATATGCCTAAATTAGACATATTTCAGGCGCAGATGGCGGCACAACAATTAGTTGCGCCGCCATCTGCGACTTTTCCCCACTCACGTCAGGTCTAAAATTGTTAGCATGGCGTGGGTGGGGAAGGGGACGGGCCAGTCTAAAATGCCGGTATTAATAAATGTGCCCCTTAGTGTTTATAAAATGTATGTGCCTTGTGTATTTTTACTACAATATGTACTGTTTATAAATGGTGTCTTATAGCTTTGATGTGATTCATATTTATGTTTCCCATTCTATACTTGATCGTTAGGTTAAACCCATAGTGACTTTACAATAAGACCATCATTGGCTAAAATATTTGGCTCTGTAACTTCTGCAATATGTGTTTGAAGGAATCATTGCTTTGGGCACAGTATCTGTTGTAAACTGTGATTTTCCTGGCAAATGAAAAGACATTAGTATCAAGCAGCTAAAACGCTTATTTCTTGCTCTATCATTAACAAGTTCATTCCTGAGTAGAAGTGGTGCTAACTAGAGATGAGCGAATCTATTCGCTGCTTCGTATATTCGTTACGAATCCTCCTTATTTCCTACTCCGAAGCAAATCCGGATCTTTTCAGATTCGCTTCGTACAAATCTTAAATGTTCTTAAATCTTGAATGCTAATGCTATGTATGCATTTTTCTGGCCCCATGGCCCCCAGAAGCGGGAAAATGAAGATACGCCCCCTCAAGAGCGGGAAAGTGAAGATACGCCCCGCTCAAAAGTGGGAAAAAACAGCCCATCCCACGTGAACTATCTATTGCAAGTATAGGGAGTGAAGACTCCTCCCTCATAACTCCGCCCTCCTCTCCAGTTCAAGCCAGCGGTTAACAACAAGACAGCATGGCGCACCAACTTCGCCCAAAGTGTGGAGAGATGGTGTGGGGTAGCGAACCCGAACCACCGGAGAGGCCCAAAGAGATCAGAGTGGCACAAGTGATCGCGAGAATTGCATGGGCACCGGAGGTGTCTGCCATGGCGGCTGGTGCAGCGGAGGCGGCTGGAGCGTCTACTCCGCCGCCCAGGAGGAGAACACCTTCCATGCAGCAGAATCCCATCGTGCCTACAGCCATGACACCCAGACCCTATGGGAGTATAAGAAAGCGGTGGAGCACTGGGTCATACAAGTGCTTGACCATCCAAGGCCGGGAGACCCTACGCTGGAACGTCGCAAAGGAACCGTCATCTGGTTTTCGGTGGAGAGAGGCAGTGGCTTCCTTGCAGATGACGAGGATGGCGAGGAGTACTTTGTGTGCCGCAGGTCTGTCAAACGCCCTTACCCCAAGCCCGTCACAGCTTATACGTCGGGGATCAAGTTGAATATACCCCAATGGCGTCCCTGAAAGGCCCTTTTGCTACCGGGGTAATGTTATTGACCAAGCCCCTGGTCCCTGCATCACCAGCAGAAGTTTGGCCGGAGGACCAAGCAACCGCAGGATGTGTGTGCTGCCTACAAGAGACAGCAGATGGCACCCTCCGTTTCAGAAAGAAACCACAGCCATAGCCTCTGATTCCTGGCTTGCCAGTGCCACCACCACCACCACCTGGGTCAGCTGGTGGTCCTTTCACCTAGGTCAGCTGACTGCCTCATCCTTCACTTTCCAGCCCATGGTGATCCAGTACCAGCTATCGTGGAAAATGGCATCAGCAGCAGCCCGAGGAGCTAGCGGTTCTTCTTTGAGTGCAGCCATGCCTGAACTGCTGAAGCCAGAAATACTTACCCTGCTGTCCCGGCAGGAGGATCCGGAAAGGTCAAGGCTCAAGTCGCACCAGCGCTCACCAGTGTGACCACCCGGTCAAGTCCCAATTCAAGCAGCAGAAGCAGTGGAGCTCAACAACGGCAGCCAGCGTGGCCTACAGGAGGCAGGAGCGTTCTCTTATGTCCTTTAGCAGAAGTAGCAGCAAGGAGGACTTCAGGTCCCTCATCTGAGGAACCCTTCTACAATTGGCTGTCTGGCTGACTTAAAGGACGCCTCATCATGGTCTGGCTCTGGACCTATGAGAGCCACAACTTGGACTGCACCTGACTGGTGAGAGCTAGTTGCCACATGTTTTTAATTTATCTTGTTTTTATTTCCCCCTGTTTGACTCTCATCCAGATGGACATGGCTTGTCAGGACTCCCCCTATTCTTCAGAAAATTCCCAGTTGCGCCTAAGCGCGCCTATTTTCCTTTTTCCCCCCTTCTCAGGTTATTTGGGAGCCCCCTTTGCAAAAAGGGTTCTCATAAAAATATTTGATGCTATTATTATCCATGTGGATTACACATTAACTTGTTTGGATTAAAAAATTACCTCACGTGGATTACAATTGAATTTTGGACTATTTGTTCCAGTGTTCTATGCCAAACAGCCAAGAAAAGAGACTCAAACGTATATCTGAGCCTGTTATGCTTGCAAATGTGAAATTGATTGCACTAAAATGTTTGCATTATGTCTTTGCAGTATTTTAGCAAAAATGTATTTACAGGTTCAGCCTACAGTAAAGCAAAAAAAAAACGCTGCACGCTCCTGCAGGAGCCCCAACGACTCTTTAGTGGAACAAAAAAGGACATGGAGGACATGGATCTTTTATTGTCATCCAAAAGCAGGCGTGGCTGAAACCCACAGAACAAGTGTAGATCTATTCGTGATATGATACCTAATCTGATAGTATGCTTGGCTCCTGAATTTAGCTAAAAAAAACCTGATGGAAATAACTGAAGCGTGAACTCTTACAAGTCCATTGTTAGCGTCAGGTCTAATTTATCAGTGTGGACTGAACTGTGCAGTGACCCAAGATTCTATGAGTGGCCCCATGACAGTGGGAAGGGTATCTGCAGTAAGGCTGTGTTTACATCAATGTTCATTTTTCCGTTCTTCTGAGCTGTCAAAAAGAACAGTTCAAAAAAGTGGATCCAGTAGTTGGAGCAAATGTTCTTTGCATAGGTGGTATGCTGGAGGACCACTCTGAACTGTGCGTACAGTGGAGGCTGAGGACAAGGTGGAGAATGTCATGTCTGTCTCATACAGGGACTCTTTGTGTGTATCCAAATATGAGCAAATTATCTCTGAGTCAGAGTAGCGGGGGATACACCTAGGTTTCTGTAAGTTTTCCACTTGCCCCAGATAGTCTCAAATTTTTCGGTGTGTGAAGCATCCAATGTGCTAGTTGTTCAAAGCCATAAAGCTGGTCACCTCTATTTTGCCAATGCGCTATTGCAGGAACATCAGTCTGTTTCCAGAAACTAGCAATTAAAATCCGCGCAGCTCCAAGTAACATCTGGAGTAGACATTTAGAAGAGTCTCGGAAATGTATATCTGACATAAGGCCCAGTAGACAAACTTAAGGGGAAAGTGCAATTAAAGTGTTGCAAATGAGAGTCAACTGTTCGCACACGGACTTCCAAAAGGGTACAGGTTTGTGGCATTCCCACCAAATATGTATGTAGGAGCCTCTCGCACTCCCACACCTCCAGCACTTGGGGTCACTACCTGGAAATAAGAGACGTGAGCTCCAGAGCAGTAGATATAATCTCATTGGGACACAAATCTACTAATGGTATTTGTATGTCTAATGCCTCAGCAGAAAGGGTATCTCTAAAGGTCTGTGTGGCGTCTAGAAGAGCGTCAGTAACATGCGTGAGGTTTCCATGGGCAGAAGTCAGAGTTTTACTAAAGTGACGTAAGGTATGCTTAGAAAGTAGATTATACATTTTGTCTGTGACTAATGAGGTTTTTTCGGGTTAACTAGTATTGATCTTAAAGGAATAGGGCTCATAGCATTTTCGGCTTGAATATCTAATCTCTCTTTTGACGCTCGAAGCCAGTCCAGACATCTAGTTCATTGTATAGCAGAATAATATGTTTTGAAATCAGGTAATCCTACTCCCCCATTCTTCAGATGTTGTATTAAAAACTTATGTGCAAGCCTGGGTCGGAGCTTCTTTCAAAGAAATGAAGATATGATCTTTTTTAGTTTTAGAAAAAACATGTTTGGGACAGGAATAGGTAAGACTTGCATGGTATACAACACTTTAGGGAGAACTATAGTCTTAACCAATGCTCTTCGTCCAAACCATGAAATATATGGTATGTCCCAAGAGTTCAAAATGGACTCAATCTGATTGGGAAGATACTGGTAATTGGCTTTGTAAAGTGCAGAAATTTCTGGGGTTATATTGACACCCGGGAATTTCATGGATTCAGTTGTCCACTGGAAGGGGGTGGATTTTTGGAGTCTTAACGCTTCAGTTTTAGGGAGGGAAATGTTTAATACATGGGATTTGCTAAAATTTATTTTCAAATTGGAAAAAGAGCCAAAATAGTCTAGTATGGACATTTCTGCGGGGAAGGCTTCTGATGGGTTAGTGAGGAACAAGAGAACGTCATCTGTGAATGCAGCTAGTTGATGGTGGGTATTTCCTAATGTAATTCTATCATCTTGCCGAATAGCTTGTAAGACAGGTTCTAACATTAAAACAAATAACAGGAGGGAAAGAGGACACCCCTGTCTAGTGCCATTGCCCCAGACCTGAGCAGAGGGGGAATTGTACATTGACATAATTGCACTAATAAAACATGAGGGGATCCCAAAACGAAGGAGAGCCTTATTCATGAAGAGCCAGTCAACCCTATCAAAGGCCTTCTCCGCATCTGTACTAATACTAAAGGCGTTGAGGAATTTTTTGCAAATTGTATTAAATGAAGAAGGCGGGAGGTATTCATTTTGCCTTCCTTTCCTTTCCCAACTTGTTCAGAGGAGATTAAGGCTGGGAGTAGGGGTTTAAGCCTATTGGCAAGTAGTTTGGCGAACAGCTTTAAATCATTATTTAGTGGCGAGATGGGTCGATAACTCGCACATTGAGTGGGGTCTTTTTGTTCCTTAGATAATATGGTAACATGTGCAGTGACCATCTGTGTAGGGAGAGGCAAGCCTTTTAATGCAGCATTACAAACATCTAATAGCCATGGTAAGAGGACCGCTTGAAAGGACTTATAATATGGAATCAGTAACCCATCTGAGCCTGGTGATTTGTTTGGCCGAGATTCACTCAGGGCCTTCTTTAACTCTATCAAACTAAAGGGTTTGGTCAAAAATGCTCTCTGTTCATTCGTGATGGAGGGTAGGGATAATGATGAAAGCCAATATCCGCCGTACGCGATTCTATGTCAAGAGAGGAGGTCTGGGGTCGAAGATTATATAGCTCTTTGTAGTAGTTACTTGTTGAGCTATTTGTTCAGTGGTATGTACTGTACTAGTTGTGCAGTGGGGGTTTTGATTGCTGGAATGTAAGAGGCGGCTTTCCTCTTCTTAATCTGTGCTAGAATGAGTTTGGATGCCTTATTTCCATGTGCATAATACTTGAATTGTGTAGATAGAAATAATTTGGCCGTTCTAACATTTAAAAGATTTTTTAGTTCTGCGCGAGTCTGGGATAGTTGTTTAAAGAGGACCTTTCATCACTTTTTGAAATACAAACTAAAGGATCTACCTTAAAGGGCGGCCCCCACTGATGCCCTCTCTGTTTTTTTTTTTCCAAAAGAGCCCCCCGTTCGTCCACAGGACCCCCCGTTGTATGTGGCGCGGATTATGTTAATTATTAGTATCGGAACAGGGAGGAGGAGACTCCCTGTTCCTCATTGGGCGTTTCCTTCTCCCTGGCTTTGAGCGCGATCCAATCAAAGTGGACCGCTCACAGACGGGGAGAAGGAGCTCAAGTTCTTGCGTGCTTCTGGATCGGGAATCTCGCGAGAACTTGAGCTCCTTCTCCCCGGCTGTGAGCGGTCCGCTCTGATTGGATCGCACTCAAAGCCAGGGAGAAGGAAACGCCCACTGAGGAACAGGGAGTCTCCTCCTCCCTGTTCCGATACTAATAATTAACATAATCCGCGCCACATACAACGGGGGGTCCTGTGGACGAACGGGGGGCTCTTTTGGAAAAAAAAAACAGAGAGGGCATCAGTGGGGGCCTCCCTATAAGGTAGATCCTTTAGTTTGTATTTCAAAAAGTGATGAAAGGTCCTCTTTAAATACCTCCTGAGACATATAGCATTTATGGGATTGTTCTAGACGTGAGATTTTTTTCCTGTAGATCCAATATGGCTTTCCGTCTGAGTTTGTTTATATGGGCTCCCAAAGCTATAAAGTGGCTTCTTATAACAGGCTTATGTGCTTCCCACAAAAGTCCTCTAGAGATATCTGGTGAGTCATTTAGTGTGAAGTAGTCCATTAATGCTTTCCCTTGTGTTATATGGGCATTGTCTCCAAGTAAGGTGCAATTTAAACGCCAATTATAAGTTGTTTTAGGGAGACCCTGTAAACTGTAGGTCAAGAAGATCGGGGTATGGTCTGATAGGACAATATTTCCTATCTTCGAGTTGAGGCATCGGTGCAGTTGTTGGGATGGGACAAACAGGTAGTGTAACCTATTATACGTCTGGTGGAGATAGGAGTAAAAGGAAAAATCTCTGTCTCCTGGATGCATCATGCGCCAGGCATCAGTCAAAGTGGAGTCTGCCAGAGATGCCCATAGCCTGTCCAGAGCCACCTTAGGGATGGAAGTGGAGAGGCCAGAGGAATCCAAGTTCGGGTCTATTGCTACGTTGAGGTCGCCTCCTAGAATAATACATCCTTCAGCAAAATCCCTGAACAGGATTAATATTTTACGCAACCAATCTACCTGAAGAGTGTTTGGGGCATATATGTTTCCCAAGGTAAACATTTGGGAGCCTATCTCTCCCTTGAGAAAGATATATCTCCCATCTGGATCTAGTTGAGATGAAAGCATAGCAAAGGGGAGCGACTTATGGATACCTATACTAACCCCCTTGGAGGCTAACTTAGGGGATGTACTGTGGAACCATTGGTTATATCGCAAGTGTGGGGAAGGGAAAGACAGACACGGTAGTTACAATAGTTACAAGAAAAAGCTGGTAAAACAAGGTAAAGAACAAACATCTCAGCAAGAGTGGTTTCTCTACATACTTAAGTGATAAAACATTAACACAAACATGCAGTAGCAATTGAAACCCCGTCAGTTGGTCATGGGGGGTTGAACTTTCCATCTATACGGCCTTTAGCCGCTTCACCGGGCCTACTTAGATAAAGGATATATATATAACCTCCATATACGCAGTTTACAGGAGGTTAGCAGAAGGTAGGTTCAGATATCATCAGGTGAATCTTCATGAGCAGGTTGTAGTTTCCTTGGGGTCGACTTGCGTGTAGCGAACCTCTGACGTTGTTGCTTGGCTGATGTCACTGACGTTTAGGGTGTAAGCACTGGAAGTTGTGGCAATGGGGCTATATTTTGGACAAAGTTCCAGTCAGCAATGTCCAAGGCTTCTATCTCCAAAGCTTCACATACCTTTTTGAGGTAAGTGTTCTAAAAAAGCATACCTATATATTAGACCACCTGTTAACAATGAGTCTGACACACAGTGAGTCTATGTATAACAGAGCAGATAAAGTATGAAAGACGCAACAAATGAACTAGAAAAACGTGCCTATACACTCACCGGCCACTTTATTAGGTACACCTGTCCAACTGCTCGTTAACACTTAATTTCTAATCAGCCAATCACATGGCGGCAACTCAGTGCATTTAGGCATGTAGACATGGTCAAGACAATCTCCTGCAGTTCAAACCGAGCATCAGTATGGGGAAGAAAGGTGATTTGAGTGCCTTTGAACGTGGCATGGTTGTTGGTGCCATAAGGGCTGGTCTGAGTATTTCAGAAACTGCTGATCTACTGGGATTTTCACACACAACAATCTCTAGGGTTTACAGAGAATGGTCCGAAAAAGAAAAAACATCCAGTGAGCGGCAGTTCTGTGGGCGGAAATGCCTTGTTGATGCCAGAGGTCAGAGGAGAATGGGCAGACTGGTTCGAGCTGATAGAAAGGCAACAGTGACTCAAATTGCCACCCGTTACAACCAAGGTAGGCAGAAGAGCATCTCTGAACGCACAGTACGTCAAACTTTGAGGCAGATGGGCTACAGCAGCAGAAGACCACACCGGGTGCCACTCCTTTCAGCTAAGAACAGGAAACTGAGGCTACAATTTGCACAAGCTCATCGAAATTGGACAGTAGAAGATTGGAAAAACGTTGCCTGGTCTGATGAGTCTCGATTTCTGCTGCGACATTCGGATGGTAGGGTCAGAATTTGGCGTCAACAACATGAAAGCATGGATCCATCCTGCCTTGTATCAACGGTTCAAGCTGGTGGTGGTGGTGTCATGGTGTGGGGAATATTTTCTTGGCACTCTTTGGGCCCCTTGGTACCAATTGAGCATCGTTGCAATGCCACAGCCTACCTGAGTATTGTTGCTGACCATGTCCATCCCTTTATGACCACAATGTACCCAACATCTGATGGCTACTTTCAGCAGGATAATGCACCATGTCATAAAGCTGGAATCATCTCAGACTGGTTTCTTGAACATGACAATGAGTTCACTGTACTCAAATGGCCTCCACAGTCACCAGATCTCAATCCAATAGAGCATCTTTGGGATGTGGTGGAATGGGAGATTCGCATCATGGATGTGCAGCCGACAAGTCTGCGGCAACTGTGTGATGCCATCATGTCAATATGGACCAAAATCTCTGAGGAATGCTTCCAGCACCTTGTTGAATCTATGCCACGAAGAATTGAGGCAGTTCTGAAGGCAAAAGGGGGTCCAACCCGTTACTAGCATGGTGTACCTAATAAAGTGGCCGGTGAGTGTATATTAGATTGCCAGTTGACAATCAGTCTGATGCACAGAAAGTCGATGTATAACAGAACAGATTAAGTATTAATGGTGCAGTAAGTGTACTAGATAAACACGCCGATGTATTAGATCGCCTGCTGACAATGAGTCTGACACACAGTAAGCCTATGTATAACAGAACAGATTAAGTATGAATGGTGCAGCAGATGAACTACAAAAATGTGCCTATATCTTAGATTGCCTGTTGACAATAAGTCTGATGCACAGTAAGTCTATATATAACAGAACAGATTAAGTATGAATGGTGCAGCAGTTAACAAGATGCACAAGATGATTACACTGTGCCTGCTCTGTCCATGTAGTCTCACTATGCTCTCCCTACAGTGTATAAAAATTCTCCTTACAATCTCCCTACACTGTCCCTGCACTGTCCCTATCTAATATTCTACAATTAAAAGCTTTCTTAACCACTATACCTAGTGCTTGGCATGTCTCTCCCTATGCTCGGCTCACAGTAAAATGGCAGAGACTGGGCGGGGTGAGGCTTTTATAGGGCTGTGACATCAAAGGGGATGGCTTTCGGCTGATTGGCTGGCTGCATGGCATTATGGGTCATATCACATTCCTGGGCTTCTTACTTTCACTTTATAACATGTGTAGCCGCCATTTTAGGGAAAAAAACAATTTTTCACCACGAAGCGCAAAGAAATTCGGATTCGTGGCGAATCAAATTTTTCCTGAAATTCGGATCGGAGTCAGTTCATTTCACTTCCATTCGCTCAAAACTACTGGCATTCACTAAATACAGACCCATCTATCAGACTAACACATGTAAAAGTGTGATTCATCACTCCACAGTACACATTTCAACCTCCAGAGTCCAGTAACGATGTCCTATATACCACTCCATCTGATGCTTGGTGATGTAAAGCTTGCATGTAGCTGCTCCACCATGGAATCCCATGCCATGGCGGTCCTGGCACACATTTTTTGTGCTGATGTTAATGTCAGTGAAGGTTTGGAACTCTGCAGCTATTGAGTCAGCAACCCAATGACCCTCTCCATAAGTATTATGGCAGTGGGTGTGGAACCACTATGTTAGGCAACATATTTGGCTTTAGGCTAGATCTAAGGGCGCTATCTTGGCAGTCTCCTGGTATTCACTCTTTAACCCCTATACAGGCATTTGTACTTTCCTGTAGGACAGTCACCAGGCCACTACCTGCTGGAGTAGCCTCTGTGTGGTTAACAGCTGACTCACTGGGGTCAGAGACACCAGTGCAGGGCACCAAGGGGTCAGGAAAATTAAGGTTGGGCACAGGAAAGGGTCAGGACCAGCAGAATATGTGAATTACAGTCATAAGTCCGAGGTCAGAGCAAGCAGAGAAGTATCAATACAGGTAATAGGTACAGGTCAGGTCAGGCAGCAAAGGATCAATCATGGGTAAACAGGCAGACTTCAGTACATGGGCAAACAGCAGAACAGAACATTTTTGCAATGGGCTTAGCACATTAATGAACCTAATTGTTTAGGCACTCCTCTCACTGGGGAAGAAGATTGCTGCTGAAGATTAAAGTGCACATGTGCTAGTCCTATAAGAGCCAGAGGCAGCATTTACATGCACACTACAGGCACAAGAGGGGAAGCCTTGCAGGCTGCTGGGAGGAACAGAGCGAGCCCAATGAATGGGCCCACACAGGAGATGATGGCAGGAGAAGGTTCGGGAAGCAAAGCAGTGGTGGCCTGCAGCCCCCTCTTTAACAGTAACATTATGCAGTATGATACTTTGTGGCTGAGCTCTGTAGTTCCTAAATGCTTCTACCTTCCAATAATGCACTCAAAGTTGATTGTGGAATATCTAGGAAATTCACAAAGAGACGTTTTGCATTCTTTTACAGTATCACACTTGAATTTGATGAGCTCTTTGGAACAACCCATTTTTTTAACAAATGTTTGTAAAGGCATACTGCATGGCTAGGTGCTGGATTTTATACACCTGTGGCAATGGGACTGAATGAAATGCCTGAATGTCCCAATACCTTTGTCTATATAGTGTATGTAATTTGACTAGAGATGAGCGAATCGATTCGCCGCTAAGTAGATTCTATACGAATCTTCGCAATTTTCTACTTTGAAGCGAATCCGGATCTTTTCAGATTCGCTCCGTTCGAATCTTAAATGTTAAGTAACATAGTTTATAAGGCCAAAAAAAGACATCTGTCCATCCAGTTCGACCTGTTTTCCTACAAGTTGATCCAGAGGAAGGCAAAAAACCCCTGTGCGGTAGAAGCCAACTTTCCTCACTTTAGGGGAAAAAATTCCTTCCCGACTCCAATCAGGCAATCAGAATTACTCCCTGGATCAACAACAACCCATATCTAGTAACTATAACCTGTAATATTATTACCCTCCAGAAATACATCCAGGCCCCTCTTGAACTCTTTTACTGAACTTACCATCACCACCTCCTCGGGCAGAGAGTTCCATAGTCTCACTGCTCTTACCGTAAAGAATCCTCTTCTATTTTTGTGAACAAACCTTCTTTCCTCCAGGCGCAGAGGATGTCCCCTCGTCATGGTCACTGTCCTTGGGATAAAGAGATCATGGAGAGATCTCTGTACTGACCCCTGATATATTTATACATAGTTATTAGATCTCCCTCAGTCGTCTTTTTTCTAAAGTGAATAACCTTAATTTTGATAATCTTTCTGGGTACTGTAGTCCACCCATTCCAGCTATGACTTTAGTCGCCCTCCTCTGAACCCTCTCCAGCTCTGCTCTGTCTGCCTTGTTCAGAGGAGCCCAGAACTGTACACAGTACTCCCATGTGTGGTCTGACTAGTGATTTGTAAAGTGGCAGGACTATGTTCTCATCACGGGCATCTATGCCCCTTTTGATGCAACCCATTATCTTATTGGCCTTGGCAGCAGCTGTCTGACACTGGTTTCTGCAGCTTAGTTTGCCTGTTCACTAAAATTCCTAGGTCTTTTCCCATGTCAGAGTTACCAATGTTTTACCATTTAGTACTGTATGTACTGGTGACTTGCATTATTCCTTCCCATATGCATAACCTTACATTTGTCAGTGTTAACCTCATCTGCCACTTCTCTGCCAAGCCTCCAGTATCAGAATCTTATTACTGTCCTCTTCTGTGCCAGTTTAGTGTCATCTCAGATATTTTAGTAGTCATGCAGACCTCCTAATTTTTAACTGTACTTTACTAAAGTGCACCATTCTGCTTAGACACATTAATGCCCCTCTTAATGCTTAGTCATTTCTGCCTTGTCCTCTCACTGCTGTTCATGCAGTACTCATGTGTGGAGAACAGCAGTTATCTAGCCTTCCTTATGTCAGTATCATTTCTCATCATGCATCTATACTTTTAGTGCATGCCCCATTACTTATTATTGACTTGCAGCATGTGTCTGACACTGGTTTTTGCAGCCTAGTTTCTGTTCATAATTCCAAATTCTTTTCTGCTCCAGAGAATTCAGAGTATGCTGACCCCTTTTACCTTATTTACTGTGTGGGATACCCTTCCCATATTATAAACCTTAATTTTATCAGTGTTAACCTCATACCCCAACTTCTCCCCAAGCCTTTCCAGTCCCACAGATCCACTGACCCATCTGAGTTATGTACCATTAATACCACCCTCAGTTTTCTTCCTATCACTGAGCCATTTACTTACGCCATACAGACATTTTCTCCAAGGCCCAAGCATTTCATTTAGTATACTAGTTAACCTTTTTTTTTTTTTAACATGTGGAACGTGTCAAATGCTTTGGAGAAGTCCAGATATACGACATCCATTGCATTCCCGCGCGGTCAAAGTCTAGACTTACCTCCTCATAGAAACGATATTAATTGGTTTGACCATGACGCGACTCCTCATAGAAGCCATGCTGATATGGAGTTACTCTTGCTTATTTTCATCTGAGGTTACTTCCAAACGATAGCATCTCTTCAGAAAACCTTCAAACAGTTTACCCACTACAGATGTTAAACCTCACGCGGACCCTACTAGTTCCCGGCTCTGTTTTTCGGACCCCTATTTTGAATTTGGCACCACATTTGCTATGCGCCAATCCTGTGGAACACTCCCTGTCAGTATAGAGTCCTTAAATATCAAGTATAAGGGTCTGGCAATGACATTACTTAATTCTCTTAGGATACGTGGGTGTATGCCATCCGGTCCTGGCGATTTGTCTATTTTAATCTTTTTAAGACGCCCCAGTAGTTCTTCCTGGGTCAGACAGGCCACTTTTAAAGGGGAATTCACTTTTATATTCTGCATTTCATCTGACAGTTTATTTTCCTCAGTGAATACAGTGGAGAAAAAAATATTTAAGAGTTTTGCTTTCTCCTCATCGCTCTCTGCTACTCCCCCCTCACTACTCTGTAAGGGGCCGACACCTTCAGATTTATACTTTTTAGTATTTATATGTTCTTAAACCTTTGTACACAAACGCTACTTACTTGTCCAATGAATTGTACACTAATGCTACGTATCAGTTAATTTATACGCTGATGCGTAAGAATTCTGTTAATTAGCGATGTTCGTTATTTGTGTGAAATTTTCGCTGTGAGAGTGGCAAAATGCCCGGGAAGAAGACGTTCACCTGACCGAGTGGAAAGGGCCTGCTCTGATTGGCCCATAGGCTCGGTAAGCCAGTTTTGCACTGTGAATTTGTGAAAGGCAGAAAACAGTTTTATGGAAATTGTGGTGTTGTTCTGGGCATCCATAATAATACACATATCAGGGCCAGTGCAGGGCAAGTGCAGGGCTAGTAATATTAATCAGGCAGGGAGAGAGACAGGGAGAGAGACAAAGACCTGCAGGGCCACAGTCAAGTGAAAATGTCTGGCATGGAAAAGCAAAAGGGTTCCACTTCCAGCCAGACCTCGAGCTCCAAAAAAAAAGAAGGAGAAGGTGGCACAGGCCAACAGTGGCAAAGGACATGTAACCGCAGCTTCTAACATTAGAATTCGTAGTAGTTGGCCACTGTTCCATAAGGCTAACCCACCAAGGCGCAAAATTGTGGATGAGGTAGTGAAGTGGATGGCTCACTCATCTCAATCGCAGCCGGATGACGTGCTTTCTTCTGCTGATACAGTATCATGTAGCCAGGGGTCAGACTCAGAGCATTCCTCCTGCTCCACCATTCCGCTACAGCAAATCCCATCATTTTTTGCCACCTCTCAGCCTTCAGTGCCCCCTCCTAGTGGTGTCCCTTCTGCATTTTATCAAATAAAAGGCCACCGAACCCCATTGCACAATCCGGCAGATGTGGAGGAAAGCCTCCCTGATGATTTTTAGAGAGCAGTCAGAGTTTGGACTGCCCGGAAGCGGAGGTTGGTGGGGAACAGCCGATATTGCAGTCAGACAAAAGTGGGGGGGAGTCTGATGATGATGTGTTAGACAGGAGGACCTGGGAGGCAGATCGGGCTGGTGAGGAGGATTTGATCTCCGAGGAGGAGTGCGGTGATAGTGGCAGCAACAGAGGGCAGAGGCAAGCTAGGTCCAGGGCCAGGCCTGCCTTGGGAATTAGTGGGACCCCAAGTATAGTGGGGCCGGAATCAGGGTCTAAGCGTGCAAGGGCTACAAGCTTGGCCACCTCTGGAGGCCGAACATCAGGTGTGTGGAAGTATTTCACCACTCTGCCGGGGGACATCAGCATGGCCACGTGCAATTTCTGTAAGCAGAAATTGAGCCGTGGGAAAGCCTCAAATGTAGGAACCATCTGAAGCGGTGTCATGCCGCACTTTTGGGTAAACAAGGTGGATTACAGCAGCTCCTTGATTCAGAAGAGCTGGCTACTTCTACCGGGGTCCCTAGCATCAGACAGCCCGCATCCAGGGGTGTAACTAGTACGTCTTCAACCTTGTGCATTTCTCCACTTCCTCTTACTCGTCAGCCGTCCATCATTGAGTGCGTGGCCAGGAAGCAAGTTTACGCAACCAGCAATCCAACAGTGTGCAAACTTAATTCTCACCTGACCAAGTTGCTGGTTGTGCAGTCTCTGCCATACAATTTAGTTGATTGTACAGCTTTTAGGGAGCTGATGGCTTGCGCTCAGTCGTGCTGGCAGATCCCTAGCCGGCATTACTTTTCAAACAAAGCTATCCCCACCCTTTATTCGCACGGGGCAGACAATATAGGGCGCTCCCTGCAGCACCGTGCACATCACGGTCGACACCGTCAGAGATTTCTCAAAACATTCACTGGCCTGCGCACAGTGCTGGCAAAGTCACGGAAGCTTTGCACTCATATGAGTCACTTTTATGTGTCCCACAACGCTCTGCTGGACTTGCAGCGGCAAAACGGTCTTTAGCCACACCGGTTGATAGGTCACGTGCCAACTCGGTGGAATTCCACGCTTCATATGTTGCAATGGCTCCTTGAGCAGCAGAGTGCAGTGGATGACTTTGTCCAGCAGCAGCCAGAATCGTCGACCATAGGGAGCAGGTGTGGCTTAGATTTCCGTCAGTGGAGGCTGGTCTGAGATGCCTGCACTGTGCTGAAGCCCTTTGAAAAAGCCACTAAATTGGTCAGCCGGGACAGCTGCAGTGTGAACGACATTGTTTCACTAATATTTGTCCTTGAACACTGTCGCTCATGCAGCAGGGGGGAATGGGGGAAGGAAAACCTGGATGTCTCTCTGCACGCCATGCTGTCACTGTTGGGGAGCCCCAATGACAAAGCTCCATGGAGGTGCAGGAGGAGGATAAGGATGAGGAGCTTCAGGTAAAGGAGGGGGAGGAGGAGTTTGATGATGACCAGGAAGAGGAGGAGACACAGTTGGAGGAGCTGGAGGGTGACAATGACACCTTCAGGGACACTCAAGTGTCTCAGAGAGAGGCTGAGATGGAAAGAACTGGCTCCTCGGGCACACTGGCCAGGATGGCAAGCTCTATGATCACATGCTTACGCACTGACAGACGTATCCTAAAAATAAGGCAGACTGACGAATACTGGCTTGCGATGCTTCTGGACCCACGGTATCACTCCAACATGGGGGATTCTTTTCCTCCCCAGGAAAGGGAGGAGAAATTAGCTTCATACCGGGAGAAGCTATGTACTAGCCTGGCCACAGCTTTCAGCGAGCGCCAGCCTGCTGCCAGCATCTCTGAAAGGGAGGTCTGGCAGAGTCACCCACCTCCTGCCACAACCAGCAGCAGCCAGTTAAGCCTTATGAGTATGATGCAACAATTTTTTTCAGCCTCCCAACAGCCGCAGCCAAGTGAGCAGGCCCAGACCACCCGCCTCAACGAACAGGTTCAGGCTTACTTGTAGTCTGGCTCACAAAGCCTCTTCTCAGACCCACTGGACTTCTGGGCAGCCAGAATACAACAGTGGCCGGAACTTGCCCACTTTGCACTAGGGCTTCTTTGCTGCCCAGCCTCAAGTGTCATGTCAAAAGGGCTTTTAGCGCCGCTGGGGGGGGGGTGGTGACACCCAAACGGACCAAACTGTCATCTAGCAGTGTCAAAAAACACCTTTATAAAAATGTATCAAGGCTGGATTACCGCCAATTTTCACACTCCTCTTGCTGAGGCAGATGATTAGATCAGGCCTGGTGAGCTGAAATAGTCCAAGTGTCTTCCCACTGTTGCTGTCAGCCGGCCCATAAAGTTGCATGCCAAACGTCTCGTGTCATGGTCTGAGCAAACCCGAACTCCCCAAACCAAAACCCCAAAATGTTATTAAAATCCAAAAACTGTTGCTTACCTCCGCCTCCGTTTTCAACATTAGCACTTAGCAGGCTAGCAGCTGTTGTTATATACCGTTCTTAGTTCTATTTAGTATTCATAAATTTGTTTTGAAGACTTCTAAACTTTCAAACCAGCACCTGGATAACAATTTAGCAATTGCATGTCATTAAATATTTGGTATATCTACTGGAACGAGTTATTCAGTGACATGTATCTGTATTGAGACATTTTTTTTTCTTTGAACTGCTCACTGAGAAGGCCACACAACACACATGGTCAGTTTGGGGTTTGTACTTACTGGACACCCATACTGAGTGGTCTTCCCATGGTCCTGGGGAAAACTCCTCCCTGACGGTTGGAGCTACAAAAGTTAAAACATAAATTTAGCTTATATTTTGAAGACAGAAGGTACACCTTTTATTTTACCTACCTCTGGAAGTTGGGCTGGTGGTGTTGGAGGGGCAGATGGGGTCCTCTCTTGCTGTTGTGGAGGAGGGTGAGAGGGGCTCCTCTGTGGTGCAGCAGTTGTCAAAAATCATTAAATAATGTCATTACATTCAAATCTAATGAACAGTTGTAACTTCTGATGTTGATACTAGGGATGAGTGAACCGAACCGTAACGAACCAGATTCGTTACGAACTTTGCAAAAAGTTCGGTTCGGCACCAAACAGAACTTTTGAAAAGTTCGTAACGAATCTGGAAAAAAAAAACGGTAACGCAAAACTTTACTTTTTTTACAGGATAGACCAGGATACAAGGGATTATTACTCCTATAATCCCTTGTATCCTGGTTTTCTGTGAAAATAAAATGTGTGACGTCACCCCACAGCCCCTGAAGTGCCTGAGCGCGCTGACATCTTGTCAGTGCGTCTCAAGACTTCAGAGGGATAGGAGCAGCAGATTAGATAGACAGAGAAAAGATATAGATAGATAGAAAATCAAACAAGTAGATAGATACAGGGAGAGATAGAGAAGAAATAGAAAGGGTTAGTGAGTGAAGCAGGAGAGAGGAAGAGAAAGCTAGAAATAGAAGTTAAGGTGATAGATAGGGAAAGAGGCTGAGAAAGCAAGAGATAGGTAGAGATAGGGAGAGGAAGCCATATAAATAAAAAAATTGTGACATCTAGGGAGAGATAGGGTGAGAAAAAAAAATAGTGAAAGAAAAGAGTCAGGACATGTAGCATTCCTGTTCCGTGACCGTACACGCTACACGTTGCTGCTTAGCTGGGTGCCGTCAACCCCGTTTAGCCACAACAAAAAAAGTTTAAAAAAAACTCAAAAAGAAAGTTATAAACAAAGTTAAAAAAAAAAGTTAAAAAAAGTTATAAAAAAATAAATAAAGTTTAAAAAACTATAAAAAAATACATCATTTAATTTTCCCCCACACAATAAAAATATGTCCAAGCGTCCTACTTCCAGCACTTCCCAGGCAAGAAGTGCAACAGCAGGCGGTGAGGGTAGGAGAAGTGGCAGCACCAGGCCCGGTGGCAGCCGGGGTAACAGGCGTGGCAGCAGGGTGCAGCTACCCCTGACGGCCACTGGTCAAGTAAGAACCACACAGCCAGCGGTTCTAGATTGGCTTACCCAATCCTCCAGTTCCACCGGCCAAAGCTCCCAAACGAGGAGTCAAGCATCGCGTGGATCATCCGACACCATCCTTACATGGGACGGTCAGCAAGAGTCCTCTGCCCCATCCCCTGTTATTCGAATGCCACTCACCTTTGGGGCACCTTCTGCCAGGGAATTGTTGTCAAACCTTGATCTGCCCATGGAGTCTCTACCACTTTTTTAGTGATGAGGAGGAGGAGGAGGAAGTAGTCCACCAAAGTCAGCGGGTGGAACGTAGTGAGA